>NJDC01057480.1:32130-72525 GCA_002245475.1 Calephelis virginiensis | reverse complement strand
GCCTCTATAAGTTAAATAGCCGCTGCTGGAAAATATAGATCAAATATATTTTTTGACTACGTCAATAAATTGTTTTGTTTTCTCATAAAAGTTGATTTATGTTAACTGATAATTGTGGAGTGCGAAAATTAAATAACTATCTCGAAAATTATCTTATATTATATTATATTATATATTTTCTCCGTATTAATAGTTCGCTTATAAACTCAATCTTAAGTGTCTGTCATACAAGACGCCCTTTAACCTTTTACAATACGACCAATATATCTGTTCAGTGGTCAAAATCGGAACTGGACCGCTATTTTGAGAAAAGTCATTCCGCTGTCAGTTTCTGAAGTGTACACAGCACAGTACACAGGTTTAGGCGCCATCGTGAGAAGTTATTTTGTGTTTATTTAAAATTGAATTTTGTGTTTATATTGAGTGAAATTAGTCAATTTTGGTGGCATTTTTTACAATTCTATTCAGTAAAAGTGCGCAAATGAAATAATCATGAAGAAATAAGCGTATCTTGTCTTTCCTCGTTACCGCCAAATCTCACTATATGAGCTTGAGTACTGAGGCCACCGCTTTACCCCAAGACATAACTTCTTGCCGACTTATAATTAATTATAATTGAATCCCGATTTTGGTAAATTTGATGCAAATTTCTTTTTTTTTATGACTTTGGAAGGCAAACAAGCAGACGAATTTCCTGATGCTAAGAAATTCTCGCCGCCTAGAGACACCAAAGGTGGTAATGGTGCGTTGCCAATCTGAGGGCGCGATGTTAGACCTCGAACAAAGGGAAGTTTACCGGCTACCTTACCCTCCGAACCAGAACACGTCAACGGCTTTATGGCGGCAGGAATAGGTAAGGTGGTGGTACCAATCCGGACGAGTCGCTGCGAAACTCTACCACATAGTAAGATGTCACGGTGTTAGTGACGGTAAGCCTATGCTCACCTTTTACGAGCTGCCTGCCAGGAAGGCAGATAGACTGTTCTGCAAAGGAGCCCGGACCAACACGGAGTAATTTCTCATTTCCGCCAAATTTAATTAATTGAGTTTAAGTAAGGAGGCCACTTAGGACTGTTAGGACCCTGACAATACTTTTTTTGACAGCTTATGACCAATTGAAGCCGGTTTTTTTTTAATTAGGCAATTCGATCCTACCTTAAACTTAACTTGTCTAATGCCAGTTGCTAGCGCTCATACTAAAAATGAAAAAAAAAATTGCGAACTTTAGGTTAAAGTAGATTCTTATAGATTCTCTTGTTAAAGGGTATTTATATTCTTTGAGTATATTCTAGTAATTTGTCTAAGAGATATTTATTTTATCTCATTTATTCCAACAGCACGCGTTTATGTCTTAAAATCGTAAAACGCAGGCATAACATTTGTCTCAAGACCATTTAATATGAAATAAGGAAACGAAACGTATTGTGAAATTAATACAGCGGACTTTAGTCACGTTTTAACAGAAAATAAACTCATTTCAAAATCCAAATGATAAATTGACATGCACAAAAGATAATAAGGCTGAATGATTACTACTTACTAACTACTATTTTAGGTACATATAATTTGAGGTTAGTGGTGATAGATAGAGCACAAACAAACCTAGGTTTTACCTTCACCAGCCAAATGTAGATCAGGGGGCTGATTATGTATCTCAGTTGTCAAGAAAATGGAAAAGTGTACATCAAATAGCTGTCAAATGACGTGTTTTATATTTGCTATCTCCAGTGACCAACAGAAATGCAATAGAGATAGCAAACACAAATAACGTCATTTGATGTACACTTTTCCATTTTGAGTTGGCAACTGAGATACATAATCAGCACCCAGGACCTCAAAAAAAGTTGTGGTTTGGCCAAGTGCGAAGTGTAAATTCCTATGAGCGATTCACTGCTTTCCAATGCAAATCAATATCACACATAATCTATATTTAGCGTAAATAAAGCCCAGACTAATATTTTTACCCAACGTCGAAAAAGAGTTGGCTTATGTTTGACTCTTACATTTTTATGGCATGTTAATCGATTTCTCCGTGATTTCTAAACCAATTTTAAAATTTATTTGTTTGTCAGACATATTTCCGATATGGTCCCATTGCCACCAAGTCTGGACCTGATAATGGAATCCCAGGGAAATCAAAGAAAATAATCAATTTTTGTGTATGTGTGTTTTACTAGGTGATAGAGTTTTGCAGCGACTCGCCCGGATTGGTACCAGTGCCTTACCTATTCCTGCCGCCATAACGTCATGACGTGTTCCGGTTCGGAGGCCAAGGTAGCCGGTAAACTTACTTTTGCTCGAGGTCTTACATCCCGGCCTCAGGTTCGCAACGCACTATTGCCACCTTTGGTGTCTCTAGGCGGCGTGAATTTCTTACCATCAGGAAATCCGTCTGCTTGTTTGCCTTCCATTATCATAAAAAAATATATATGACTTAGTTTTTGAAATTGAAGTCAGTTTCTTTTAGTTTTACCGCGATTAAATGTACAGTATACAGCCCCACATAAACAAATCCATATCACTAGATGATAATTCAAAAACGAACTGATGCCACTATGTCAAACGATAAATAAATAATATTTACATATAATTAAGGCAGACTCTGTCGTGGTATTTCGTTCGATTTTAAATGATTTCACTTTTAACCTGATTTTAAAAATCGTTCAAATAAATTCAAATTCAGCAACACGACAAAATATTTATACATCCAATAGAAAGGCAAATAAATCAGCGTGATGGTTCAGGTTTTTTTGTAGAATAAACCAACTACCTCCCTACACAGTAGCTAGCAAAAGTCGAGCATAGTTACAAGTATTTTTTTTAATGATATTGGAAGGCAAACAAGCAGACGGATTTCCTGATGTTAATAAATTCATATCGCCTAGAGAAACCAAAGGTGGTAATGGTGCGTTGCCAATCTGAGGCCGGGATGTTAGGCCTCGAGCAATAGTTAGTTTACCGGCTACCTTACCCTCCGAACCGGAACACGTCATGACGTTATGGCGGCAGGAATAGGTAAGGCGGTGGTACCATTCCGGGTGAGTTGTTGCGAAACTCTACCACCTAGTCAGATGTCATGTTAGTGACGGTGAGCCTATGCTCGCCTCTTACGACCTGCCTGGCAGAAAGGCAGATGGTCTACTCTGCAAAGGAGCCCGGGGAAAAATGGATTATTACAACCACTTGCGATAAAGTAGTGTGCAGTAACTTTCCCGGGTAGAGATCCATCTCTTTACCTATTCCTGCCTTTGTAATGAAAGTGTGTTCAGATTTGGTGAGTTAAACTAGTGGAGTTGCATATCAGGTTTAAAATCCAGCCACAAGCATCTATAACATCTATATTGTCTCTAGGCGATGGTTATCTCATACGATAACTTGATAGCACAACTGTGATTAATACAAAAGGGTGTAAGATGCAATTTTCAAGTCATAAGCTTCTTGCAAGAGTAAGTATACTTATTACCCTATCTTCTGGACCAGTCAAGCACTGGCATTGTGGTGACATGATAAGGAAGACAAGGTACCAATCCGGGGAGACTATTGAAAGATTCTACTATCTATTGAAATAAATCAGTTTTGAAACAAACGAGATTATGTTTTTTTAAACCTACACGTTCTTCGAAGAGGAACAGAATTTCTATGGCTTTACAAGAAAGAAATGTTAATAGGAAGTTGACCTAACTTGAGCTTATTAAAATAAATCTCATACTGTAAATAAACCTTACAATAAATGCGGAAGTGTGTATGTTTATAATTGTGTCCCGTTTTGACATCAAAAAAGGATTGAACTGGTTATAATGAACTAATTTAATCTTAGAAGACATAGGCTCCTTCTTAGCACGCACCTGATTCAACGGGATCCCGCGGATAAGGCGGATAACTTTTAGGTTGATGAAGAGCTGATTAAAACTTAACCTATTCTTTTTTTGAAGAGAGGTCAGCGAACAAGCACATGACTCTTCTGATGGTAAGAAACAACCATGGCTTAAAGGAACCATCGTTGATATAAATGCTGCTGTACTGTCGTCTAGCCGGGGTGATAGGCCTATTCTGCAAGTCTACCGGCTACTCTATCCTCCAGACTGGAATGTGATAGATCCCTACCCGGGTAAGTTGCTGCACAGCACTCAACTGCTAAAATGAATTGTTGGTAATGACTTATTTTATCTGTGCGCGCCTCTTCGAGCTGCCTGACGGAGGGGCAAATGGAATAACTGTCAGCTTATCTTCTCTACACAGAGAACTTGGACCAGCACGGGGAAAATTTATAGTGACTCCAAAAATATAGTAGCGTATAAAGAATTCTACAGAGCTTTCTTGTCCACTTTCGATTTGGTTAGGGATTTAATATACTTAGGACATTGCCGTATTTAGGATTTCCTCATCCACAAGTTACAATCAGTTAGACTAAATGGTGAGAGTCAGGTTAAATGGATAAAGTCCAGCAACTCATACCGATTGGTAACAACGCCTTACCGGTTTCTTCCATACATACCTATTAATGCTTTTCATTGCTGTGTTCCAGTTAACATGCCAGTCTTTGACAGACAACGCACATTTTAATTTTCTTGTGTCTTAAAGCACTATATATTGAGTATATTGTATGATTAAAATTATTACATTATTATATTTATTATTAATTAAATCACTATATATTGAGTATATTGTACTTTAAGCAACGTGTATTAAAAATAACTATATCAAAATGATATATAACTGAAGATCAGATTTAACATACGTCTTTGCTATACTTGTGCCTTTCCACATAACACTTTCGTTCATCCAACCGGTGACATTAAACTTAAATCTGAGTAAGATAGATAACGCTGAAGTAACTAAATCTCATTTGCAATGTGTTTACTTCAGAAGGTAGTAAAAAACAAATACGCATACACATTAGCATAATAACAGGGTTTTGTTGCTAGGGCATAACTTATGTAGTTCGTTGTTTAATAGGATTAACAGATTAGACTCGCCGGCCTTGAGACCTGGAAACCAGTTAAGAGAACAACTTAACCACAAGGTGCAAACAAAATACTCTATGTTTATACTTACTACTTATAACAAACTATTTACAATTCAAGATATTTTAATGTTAGCAATTTTCACTACATTAGCAAGAGACGAAGTTTACTAGATTCTATGCTTCTCATCGTTGGTGCTTGGTGGAATTCCATTCTTGTTGCAATTTATTTAGAAACACTTGTACTTTCCATTACATATTTTATTATTTTTTATTTTTATGGTTTAGCCTACCGGTTTCGCTATACAAGCATCATCAGGGCTATATATGAGTTGTTATTAGTTTAGTGGGTGCCATTACTAACATTAGGCCCGCTACATACATTCGGAATGCTGTTATTAAATTCCGTTTTGAAAAATATTTAAAGCAACAAATACAAACAAATCTCTGGACGTTGAGTGGCTTTGTATCGATTATTATCGTTGAAAGAAGATAGCGATAATTTAAAATTAGCTAATTAGGTGCGGAACAAAATTACGACTATTAGGCCCTCTACATACATTCGGAATATTGGTACGGAATTCCGTTTCGAAAAAAATTTGAAGCAACAAATACAATCTCTAAATTAAGGGGATTTGTATCGATTATTATCGTTGAAAGGAGACAGCGATAATTTAAAATTAGTTAATAGGGTGTGGAACAAAATTACCACCACTAGGCCCTCTACATACATTCGAAATTTAGTTAAAAATTTCGAAGCAACAAATACAAACAAAACTCTTGATGTGTATTTGTATCGGGCGCCATTTTATTTTGTAATTTCGAAACGGGATTTCGTAAAGGAATTCCAAATGTATATGGCGAGCCTTACCAAAATCTATTCAGTAGTTTTTATTGTTTGTACCATAACTTAACTTCTAAGCTATAATAGTCAGTTTTATATAACCGCTCATATATTTATTATTACTATACGTGGTAATATTATAAAACAATAGTTATTTCTACATAACTTTTGTCTACAAGCCGTCCAAGCCCAAATAGGGGTCATTGTCGTTAACTAAGCGATGGTACTTTACCAATTTTAGTTTTACACAAGGTCTTGTAATCTTTAGTAATTAAAATAGTGCTATTTTAGACCAATTGTGTGTTATTTCCTTTGCTTTAGATTGTATTTAAATATAATAAGATAATATCTACATCCTTATATTCTCGGTCACTTGCGTAATTTCATATGCTTGCTTTTTAATTTTTCGGTCTACGATTCGGTTCCGACTTGGGTAAACTCTTGCAAAATGTGTCCTCATTTATCTAGTGGTTTTTGGCATAGTAAAGTGTGAATGCATGAAATTCCGGGTTATAATTTCGCTTCGAGCATATTCGAAAGTTTTATGTTCATATTTTGGACCAGATTCAAGATATGTTACTAATAATTTTTTTTTGCGGAACGTGTGTTGAGAAATTGTTACAAAATTTCCTAATGTTTATTATATATCATATTCTCCCACATTACGTACTTATTTTGTTGCAAATAATATAAGAAGTTTAAGATTTTCAAAAACTTTATAGTTTTATCAATGAAATATTATGAATAGGTTTTACCTCCTTGTCTATGGTGTCTAATAGATTTTTATAACGCGTTGCAACCATCTGGCCGGATATGAAGTTATGTATGCAAATATACCAGCTACCCCCTACCCTACTATCTAGAACGGAACACGACAACATCAAGAACTTACGCTGGAGCAGGAGAAATAGGTTAGCAAGTAGTCCTAATCCCAACAGGTTGCTGCACAGCACTCTCAATTTAGTCAAGATAACCTTTTTAGATAACATATTTTAATTTGTAAGGCGAAACAAAATGATCGCTACCACCTGAAACTGAATATAAGTGGGAAGGGTAAGGTAATTAATAACCTTATGTAAATTATAATATAATAAATATTCCTGGGGGGTGATTATGTAACTCAGTTACCAACTCAAAATGGATGAATGTACATCGAATCGCTGTCAATGACGTGTTTTGTATTTGCTATCTCCAGTGACCAACAGAAATACAATAGAGATAGCAAACACAAATGACGTCATTTGATGTACACTTTTACAATTTGAGTTGACAACTGAGATACATGATCAACCCCCTGGACTAGTTACACCAATTGAATCTGACCCCGAAGTCAGCAAATTATAATACGCTTGTATTAGGGATGTAAGTTAATGATACTAATACATAGAAGTACTTAAATTATCTACTTAAGTATTTAATAAACACCCAGACCCGGAAATACATACACCTAATGTTCATCTCACAAATTTCTGTCCCCGTCGGGAATCGAAACCGAGCCTTGCGGTTGGTCTGTGTAGTTAGGCGTTTACGTATCTACATAAATAAACAATAATATTTTTTTGTATCTGTTACTTCTGTCATTTGTAAACCGATTTCAATGTTACTAAGTCTGTACCTGATAATGCAATCACAAGGAATAGTCCTCTATTTATACATTACATATTATAGTCCTCTTTTTTAACAAAATTATTTTGTGTACTAAGATGACATCAAATTGGAATTCAAATCAGATTTTAGCTGTTTTACGGTACTAAAATTTTATTATTAATTTTTATTATAAATTTTGTGTTACTCAGGGTCATTAACTATTAAGGGCGGTCATTATACAATACACTAATTTTCATAAAGGTTTTTTATTTTTCGTTTTTGAGTAAAAGTTGAAAATTTCTGTAATTACACTTTCATAGGTTTGGTATTAATTTACGAGTATTAATTTTAAATAACGGTTCAAATTTTAAATTTGCATATTTAAATATGACAATCTTTATTAAAACTTTTTACAATTGTTAAAGAATTAGAAAAAATCACTGTAGGGAAGAATTGAACCGCAAGTCGCAGCAACCATAGAATTTATAATATACTCTTTGGCAGCAACGTTTACTCTGGTTGATGATACCATAGATCTATGCATCTATGGATGGTATATTTGAGCAACTGACAATTAAATACCTGCGTCAAAACTATTTTCAACATACTTCAAATCCATGAAATTTATTACATTTGAAAATCTTAGCATGGGAAAGTCCTAAAATTAAAAAAAATATATATTGAACTAAAAAAACAACTTTTTTAATTAACACTTTTTTCATTGCCTGGGACACAAAAACCAAAGAGTATATAAATACTACGCAATAGAGGCGGGACTTCCATAGATACATAGAAAACCCGAATTTTGTATTCAAGTACTTAAAGGGAGTTTTGGCGCCATCGAGAGAAAAGATGGTCGAAGTTTTTTCATAATTATTGAATTTCGTGTTGATATTGAGTAAAATTAGTCAATTTTGGTGGCATTTTGTTCAATTTTGTTCAGTGAAAGTGCAAAAATGAATTAATCATTAAAAAATTAGCGTATCGTGTATTACCTCGTTGCCGCCAAATCTCATTCATGAGCTTGTGTAAAAAGGCTACCGCTTTACCCAAGAGCCTGACATGACTTCCTGACGACTTAATACTGATGACTAATTAAAATTAATTGAAATTGATATAAAATTTTATGCAAATTTCTACTTGACTAATGGCTAAATACTAACGTGAAGGCCAAAACCTAAAGAAAGAAAGAAAAAGAAGTACTTAAAGTGACACATGTCACTTGACATAACATGTTGAAAAGGTATAACCTGTATAATTTGAAAATAAATCTAAAGGCATTCAGATATAAGGCAACTAGTGTCATATGATTTAGGCAAATATAAAACATAGCAAACTTATTTTTTTTTATTTTTTATATGTTGTTGTTGCGCCACACTGACCAAAACGGTGTATGAGAGAAAGATCCTCATTGACCTCTAAGTATATGGACATGAAATACCTACCTACGAAAAAAGCCTGCCGTTGGCTACTAAATATGGCTGCCATTTTGACATTATAGGGCTGTCCAGAAAAAAGTAGAATATCGATATCGATACATGATCTACTAGTGACGATTGATAGTTTAAATAGATAATAATTATTATTTACCTACCAAATGAAAGTGCAACTATCAACTTACTTACTTAGTGCTACGTAATTACCTTATACCTAAATAGGGAAATGTAATTAAACGAAAGAAAGAATATTTATTTACTTTTCGCGAGCATATTTTTTTACATTGTTGCGTACAATTATGTTTAGTCTTTATATCAGTTAATTCTTTATAATTATTACAAGATTAATTATCATTACAAAAAAAAATTGATTAGGTTACATTCAAACCACTTCCTTTACTATAAAATGAGCACTTGAAAGAATTCTAGACTGTGATTGATATTTTCAGTGGCAATGGTATACATTCTTATCTTGTCCAAATATTATTTTCTGGGAACGTAAAATAAATTAACGACAATTGTAATAGTACATCACTATAAAATTGAATACTAAATATTGCGTTCTTGGCAAGCATGAGAACTGTCATGACATCACTTTAAATCGACGCCAAAATAAGCATAGACAAAAATGTCGTTATCTCTTTCGGCGTACATAATATCAACATTTATTAAAAAGAGACAAAAAGATGTTGTTAAGTTATGTGTCGATTCCAACGGTACCTACACAACTAAATTTGCTATAGAACATTGTTGCACTTCTTTATATATTCTTAATTCTATGAAGACCCCGTCGCCGCAAGAAGTGTCAGTTGTTTTTTTAAGCTTCTGTTTAATGAATGGCTATGATCATACTTTATTATGCCTTACCATATAGATATATAGTCATTTTACAAAATATTATATTATTTTTATGAAATAAGCATGTGAGTAAATAATTCATAATTAATATGCATTCTGTCAAAAACTTTTAAAAATTGTGTTAAAATTAGTGTATTCATTCATAACTAGAATCACGATAATAGGATTTCTATAGAACTGAGTTGCAACTAGTACGCAAACGCTGTAGTTATTCAATCATGACATAAAAAGGCAGTTCAATGACAAAGGCGAACAATGGTTGAGGCGATTTCTAACCAGAACGATATCAACAGTGGGATCTATTGGTAATTGGTAGGTTTACGACAAATCAGGGAGGTGATTATGTATCTCAATTGCCAACTCAAACTGCAAAAGTGTCCATCAAATGACTTCATTTGTGTTTGCTATCTCTACTGTATTTCTGTTGATCACTGGAGATAGCAAATATAAAACACGTCATTTGACAGCTATTTGATGTACACTTAAACATTTTAAGTTGGCAACTGAGATACATAATCAGCCCCCAGAGTACCTACCTAGTTACATACTATGGTAGTTTATGGTAAAAAAAAGTATCATCACGCCCATGTCCCCGAAGAGGTAGGCAGAGGCACAACCAGGGCACCCACGACTAGCCGAAGACACTAAGTCCCACAATGTGATAGGTGGCAAGCCTATCGCCAACCGGGCACATATCCAATCCCGAGCAACATTTTTTTTTAGAAAATTGGAAAACCCAAATTTTCTTTTTGTTGTCTGACCCGGGATTCGAACCCGGGACCTCATGCAGTCAAGTCCGACAATGGTTCAGTTGTCTAGACGACTAGACTTTGTTTTACATATCTATATAGATCACTAGCTGCTTCTTCCTGGGACTTCATGAAGTCCGACACCTGGACCGCTAGACCACAGAGGCGATTACTCGTATGTATACTCGGATATATATAAATAGATTATTGTTATTATTAGTATAAAAAAAAAGAAAAATAAAATAAAATAAAAAGAAAATGCGGTTTTTCCAATTTTCTAATAAAAAAAAATGTTGCTCGTGATTGAATATGTGCCCGGTTGGCGATAGGCTTGCCACCTATCAAATTGTAGGACTTAATGTCTTCGGCTAGTCGTGAGTGTCCTGGTTGTGCCTTTGGGCTTATGGGCGTGAAGATACTTTATAAATAAGTACACTCGTAATTCGTAAATCCCTATTTCCCATTTGTCGTCGCATCAAGCGTAAACGAATCTACCAATTTTGCTAATTATTTTTTTGTTATGTTAGTTATTGTCAGAAGAAAACTCGCATAAAAAAACGAAAAATTGCAGGGAAAATGGGAAAACAATACTTTAATTTCTTTCATACAAACTGTTAGTAGCTATAAATGTCAAGCAATATAAATTTGTCCGAGTCAGCTAGTACAATTAACAATATAAAATACAATGATGTATAATAACTTTCATAAATCAGTTGATTTTAATACTTGTGTAAACTTATTTTTGCATTCACGCTCTTCCGTGTATTTCACAGTGACAGCGACATATAGGATTAACCATGTATTATATAAATATTTATGTAACGTAGTAACGTAAAATTTCATTAAAATCCATCCAATATTACGTGACATGGAGGAAAAAATTACAATATAACGTATTTATCAGAGATTAAAATTGATTATTTTAGATAAAAATTATACGAACCGTGTTTATTAGTCGTGTGATGTGATTGATAATAGTTATGTTCTTACTAATTGTGTAAAACGGAATGAAAAATAAAAGTTTAAAATTTAGAAAACTATTTTTTGATTATTTTTTTCGCCCGTGAGATTATAAAGAGAGTGGAGTTGGCCTAAAAATGAGAAAGAGCATACTCCCTCTGGTTCAGCCATTAGGAAAGAAGGCTAATGAATAATTTTAACAAACTAAAACTGCAATAAACCGACTTCTATTTCAATGAAAAGTCACCTACGTACAGAGAAATTTAGTCGATTTCCTTTATATTGGACTATTAAACGTTTGGTGGCAATGGGACCACCTCACAAGAGCGCTCTTTCAAATTTAAAAAAAGTTAAAATCAGTTTAGGTTTGGCGGAGTAATCGATTAACATATATCAAAAAGACACAGGAGTAGAGCACAGCACGTCCCCTTTTTTCTGAAGTCAGTTAAAAATTGATAAAACAGATGCAATGCAAAGTTTTTTTTTGTTTTCATATTGATTTAAAAAATATTATTCTTAACTTTAGATAAGATTGTGAAAGTATTGTTCTGATAATTGTGTTAAGATAATAAATTTATTTAAAAATAATCTTTCCCTACACTATAATTAAAATAATTATAAAATTCTTAAAAAAATACAATAAGTCCAATTCACATTCTTGACGTAGCCTAGAACATCACTTCAACTTTCGAACAAAAAATTCGTATCGAAATCGGTCCTTTAGTTTAGGAGATATGACAAACCGACACACACAGACACCATAAACTTATAACACCTACATGTTTCTGTATGGGTTACAAAGACCAAAGAATAGATTGTTTGTATGTTTTAATACAGCTGAAATTTTGCTTATTTTTTGTTTCAGTGTTTATGTCTGGAATCTGGCGGTTACTGAAATAGTTTTACTTTCGATAATACAGTTCTTATGAAAGATTTTACATTGTTTAAGATCAGTACAAACATGAGAATATTACGTGCGTAATCGCAGGATAAATAATATTGTAAGATATATGTATATATAAACGTGTTTTTAACGTGTGTAGTTTAAATTAAAACAGAGATTTAAACAGTACAGAATAGTTATTTTAGAAGATAATAATAACTTAAACGTAGCAAAATTGCAGAAAACCAACTCTAATTTTATTATTGCGTCATATAGATAGATACATATGCACCTAATAATGTACCATGCTAGCTGTACCCGGGACTTCGATCGCGATTTTGGGGGCTGCCTATTGGCAAATGTTTTTTTTAATCTAAAACCTTTAATCTAAATTACAAAACTTATGACTTTAAAAAAATACTGGACAATCTGCAAAGCACATAAATCGGACTTATATGGAAAGCCCGATTTACTTTATTTTATTATATGGAATAATTTTATTACTTTATTATATGGAAAGCACAATTTACGTTTACTTTCACCCTTCTCCGTTGGCAACCCTTTCAGTAAAAGAGATAGAAAGTAAACAAGAACGTAGAATACCTGGCTGCAAAATTTTGTTATGATCGGTTCAGTAGATTCGGCGTGAATCGTGGTCAGGATACGGATAGATAAAAATTATAAAAAACATCAAAAATGCTACTAGAGCCATTTTAGTCCTACACTTATTTTTTTAAATATCTTCAATGTACAGAATTCACTCTTTTACAGTTTTGTTAGGTATATTTTGTATAGATAACTCAAAACCCCGATCTTGATCATTTATTTGTAGAACCACCTTGGAGTCATGGCCTACTTTTTCTAGAAGAACCATCAAAATCTATTCGTTGTTGGTTGGTCTTTACAAACTAACAAAAAATACCGACGAATTGATAACCTCTTCTTTTATGAAGTTGGTTAAAAATATGGAGAACCTATTGTAATTTACGTAAGCCTTGAAAGTAATAAGGTAGGTAGTAATAATTACAGACGACTTGGAAATCTCAGTTGCTGCAACTAGAAACACGTAGGTTTACTTAATGTATTTTCTTTTTTAAAGTTTAAGATGAGTTTAAAAAAAATCACTGAGTAGGTAGGTAAGTTATTCAATAAAACAATGCTATTTCCTCTTCTGTATTGTGTTGTATATAATATGTATGTAATTGTATATAATTCTGTATATCGTAAATAATATATGTATATGTACGTATAACTGTATAGGTGTGCTAGCTTATTGTTGTGCGCATATTCCATTTTTACTTTTTTTTCTTATTTTATGGCAAAAAACAGCGAATAAGCAGACGGCACTCCGGATGGTGAAAGACAACCATGGCCTGAAGACACCATAGAGACGACTCACACTCACCATAGGGCCGTCCCTATCCTGTGGTCAAGATGTTAGCTATATTGTTCACTAGGTAACCTCCGGACCGGAACCGATATCTCAGCGAGTTCCAGCGGGAGAGACAATAGACTAATGTAGCCGATACCTAAAGCAAGTTACATTTATTTATTAATAAGACGATATACCTACGAGAGTCTTTTAAAAGTACTAAGTATTTGTAAATAAATATGGTCATGAAGATGTTTTCAAATTTAGCAAAGCCAGTAGGCGATATGAAAAATTCCTTATTACTCATGTGCTAAAAGCATGAAAGTAATTGGCAAGGATGAAAACTTTAGAAAATATCTAGATCGGTATACCTACACTTACATTTAAATACCTATTTTTGCGGTGTCTGTTATCAATCTTAGAAGAGGTTCATGTTGCATATATACGTACAAACTGCAATTACTTATATCATATTTAGGCATAACCTACTTGCTAACGCGATACCCGTCATTTTTTATAGGTATGTAGCTGTAATGTATACCTGCAAAATATTCATGAAAAAAAAAGTAAAAATCGGTGGAGCCGTTTCGGGGAAATGCAACCACAAATAGCACGATACACGATTTTTAAATGTATCTATAAGGTAGGTACTATCTAATCCTTAGTATAAAACATATATTACAACCTATTCCAATACCTGCCCAATCTAAATATAATTTCACAAAAATCGTTAGAGCCGTTACGGAAAGTGAAGGAAAATTTCTGTACGAATAAGTAAAATATCGACCACTAAGGGCACACTTGAAGCTTGGCAAGTACCTAATTTTACAGAAAAAGAAACCATAAAAAAACTTCTTATATGTTGACAAACGAACATTACCTGTTTCTGAGTTTTATCCGGCAGTATGATTGACAGTTCGAAGGATCTATTTTTCTTATCCTTATGAGCCGATCGCATCAACTTGGTAGAAGTGCGAGTGATATTGTGCGCTTTTTCTGGCAACTTCAGCGCCACAATGGACATACTACGAGAGAGACGCCGGCCCAGTTTCCGCGTACGAAGCGACATGGAGCCACTCAACCCTCTCTTCTTCTCCACCGTCTCCTCCACAAACTCACTAACACCAGCCATTGCACTATCTAGTAACACCACCATTCACATTTCCAAAACACTGTCACTGAGTCATCCTTTTGTCACAACACACTGCAGGTCAAGACCATATGTCACTTACAACTGATGAGTTTTTTCACTTTTCAATTGATAAGGTACTAGGAAAACATCAGTGAGACGTAACTTTTAAATCAGGGCGCGTTATCGTAATGCGTGCTAGGTGAGGCGAGTTCGCGCGACGTGTATACGGAGGTTCGCAATCGGTGCGACTGAAGAGTGAAGCCCGAGCCGGTTGTAAACTCGCCGCTGTGCTCGCCGCGCTACGCCCCCGCCGAATTCTATACGTATTAAAATCGTAATGTGTATGTTTGTTTTGTTTTTGTTATTGGATATATATGCAAAAAATAGGTCTCCTGATGTAAAGAATATCCTATCGTCAGTTATGACGATAGTGCTTTACTAACATGAGGTACAAATAGGCGGTAAAGTACGTTTTCCTCGAGTTGGTTTCAGGTTACTTTGACGAATATAGGCCAACTGTTTTGCTTAATTCATCGCCTATTATTCCTGCTACCATAATATGTCTTACCACTGTTGTATTGTATAGTCGGGAGTACGGTATTTACTCACGTAAAACTTACAGTATCGCGCTTACAACGCACCAATACTGTCCTTTTAGTCTCAGTTTTGATTGTCTTCCATTAACTGCTGAAGTTATGTGTTAGACTTTTTATTGCTTGTAGTCAAAGTCGGTCAATCAGCAAAGACCTTAGATGATTGTTCTCTGGTAGAGCCGTAGAGATCCAAAGTGTTAAGCTTATCTTCCTGGAATAAGTTAAATATCAAGAATGATACTTTTAATCTAATCGTGTATAATATTATTATCGTTGGTGATTGTGCATTCATTAATTCACAAACGACATAAGTTAAATACTGCGTGGGCGAACCAGTGCGCATAAACTAGTAATAACTAAAGCCATTCTGAAACTCATTGTATTGGTACAATGAATGTTCTTTTGTCTAATACAATGTCCTATAGATTCTCTCACGAGATTTTTGACTCTGGTTGAAGACAAATTAACTTGTCATCTATTTGAACTGGAAGTCTCTACTATACAATAATATAAAGACTTATAGAACAGGAAATTGATCAAGTAGGCGAGCTTTCCGAGGTAAGAGATACGTGCTGTTTAAACACCTAAGACGTTAAAGAGTGTTTTTCTAACCCTGTTGCGTTTTACCGATTACTCTACCTTGCAAACTGGAACACGAAAATAATATGGATTGACCTTATGGCTACAAGGAAAGGTAAAAGAGAATCCAATCCCTGTGAATTATTGGTGGCGCTTGTCTAAAGGCTTTTTATCTCTTGAAAATTACATATTAAAAAAATATAGGTATTGATTTTTTTTTAAATATTAAAATTAAAAATTTAGTAATACACCCATGTATTATATAATTTAGTAATATACAGTTATGTGTAGCCCCCGACGGAAAAGGAGGGGTGTTACAAGTTATAATTAATTACTTTTTTCAAACAAAATATAAAAAAATACCAAATTCTACAGTAACAGTTTTTTTCCCGGTACTTATTGTTTTTGTCAGATGTCAGAGCCACAGAGCCACACAGCAACTGTCCCGGGTAGGGACTCACTGCCTCACATATTCCTGCCGATATATCGATCGATCAACTGGTAGATTTGTACATTAGGCCTAACAACCCGGTTGCAGGAGAGCGGAACACCTATAAAATTCTTATCTGACATGGCTAACTCTTACTATGAGCAGAGCAGTGTGTATGTTCGTTGCCTTATGACATTGAACGAAGGAACTGAAATAAATTATGAATAAAATGTACCATCAGATCCAAAAGTGTTATATTAAGTCTAAGTAAACTTTATTGGTAAAATTTCACATTGACTTTTATCTTTGAAAGTACCATTCTTACATTTTTCTTTTAGCCTAACATAATATTCAAATGCTAACCTCCTTTTCAATGAGTTTAAAATATAAGTCCTTTTTCCATTTTTCAATGCCAAAGATAATATAACGTTACTTTACGTAGTAATTACGTTTTTCAATGCTTGCAACCCAGACAGACAAATTCTGGTAAAATTTTTCCTTCAGCGTTTTTAACAAATTACTTTATTTTTTTATAGAAAATGGAAATGACAAACAATGTATTTTTCATTTATTTATTACAACAAAAAATGTATTAACTATGTGCCATTGACGCTACGAATTCTATGCTTGACATTGTCATCGTAAATTGTTATTTTTAAAACCTCTAAAATCGTTTTATTAAGTTTTGCAAAATGTTTTTTTAGATTGCAAAAGTTTACAAAAATATTGAAAATGATTGAATTGCAGTAAGTCATGTGTTTATTTGCTTACGATTTATTAATATATTGTCTTCCTTTGTTTGATCAAGCTTTTTTGGGTTGCTGAAAGATGTAAACTTATAAACAATCCTTACTTTTATTGTATTTCTATGTACTATTTTGTGTTTTGTAGAAATTCGTATGCAAGAAGGAATTAAACAAAATATAAAAGATCTAGGTAGTAGTAGGTAGTATAGTGGTTCAGAATATATGGTAGTGTTCTTTAAAAATTCGTCCCTTTCTTTTCGTCTTCTATTCGTCTTTTAAAACGCCTTGCTTTTTGTATATGCCACCATAAACTAGATAGGGTATTACGTATCTTGTCACGTTTCGGTTTTGAGGATAGGACGAAAAAACGGAAAAAGCTTTAATGGAAACCTGACGATGACAACACACACCGGTAAAGTGTACTATTTACCATCAGTAAATCCAAGTTTGCCGTCGTATACTAAGTAGTAAAGTAAAATAAAGGAAGTCTTTGCCAATGTCGGTAACTGTAAAGTATAATTTTGAAATATTCAAATAAAACAGAGAGACATAATCAGCTAGAAGCCTGTTTACTGGTTTTTCCTTAGACTCTACTTAAGTGGGTGCCTTGGTCGTACCTCTGCCCACCTCTTCGGGGATATGGGCGTGAAGATACTACTACTACTACTACTCTACTTAAGTTTAGCATCAGGCGGGTTTTGAGTCACTACAATGATCAATACATTATAATCACAAAAAAGAAAGTGTTTTTTTACTACATTGCGGTATAACAGTGGATAAGCATACAACTCTTTTGCCCTTACCATGCGTTTACGGCTTGTCAAGTGTACTATACTCGTTACCGTCTTTGAAAATTATTTGGATGAAAACTTTGAACAACGCCTCTATTGGTAACTAAGAGAAACACATTTTTAGACTAAAAGTGTCATACATTTCGACACGTAACTTACTGAACGTTATCTATACCAACTCATAGTAAAGGCTCAGGCGGGTTTTAAGTCAACTCAGGGTCAAGTTAACTATTGGTACTTCTTAACGTTTCTGTAAATTAGTTTTAGAGAAACACATTTTGAGACCAAAACTGCCGTAGATTTCGAAATGTAACTCACAGGACGTAACTTATGATAAAATCTGTTTTCTTTCTTTAGGTTTTGGCCTTCACGTTAATATTTTGCCATTATTCAAGTAGAAAATTGCATCAAATTTTATATCAATTTTAATTCATTATAATTAGTCATCAGTAAGTCATGTCAGGCTCTTGTGTAAAGCGGTGGCCTCATTATTCAAGATCATGTAATGAGCTTTGGCGGCAACGAAGAAATACATGATACTCTAATTTCTTCATGATTATTTCATTTGTGCACTTTCACTGAACAAATTTGTACAAAATGCCACCAAGATTGGCTAATTTCACTCAATATCAACACGACAATCAATAATTATGAAAAAACTTCGACCATCTTTTCTCTCGATGGCGCAAAACTCCCTGGTAAAAGCTCTGGTAAAAGACAACCGTGGCCTATGGACACCATAAATGTTACAGATGCGTCGCCGGCCTAAATCCGGGATGTTAGGCCTATTGTGTATATTCTACCCTCCTGACGGAAACATAAAAGACTTGTTATGACAACAGGAATAGGTAAAGTAGGCGGACCAAATTGCTGCAATGCACTCTACCACCAGTGGTCTTGTTGGTAATGACCTATATATTAACCTGTGCTCACCTCTTATGTGCTGCTGCCTGCCTGATAGAGGCAGATGGTCTATTATTCGCAGCTGATCCAGAACACAGGGAAAATACACAGTTCATTGTGTATTTTCCCTGTGTTCACTCCACAACTACACAACGAAAGTAAGGCAAACCCATAACTATTACCCATACCAAAAATATTAAATTCGCTAATTGAATGTTTACTATAAATACGCAGTATAAATGTCGAAACGCTACACAATCTCACATTTAAGTGTGACTCATGCTTCCGACAAATAATTAATTAGATACCTTGAATTTATTGGAACTCATTTTAAGTTTGTTGCATAGGAATTCCTTATCGCGCAATACTCGCACTGAGCGCGATGGGTGCGCGATCGAAATAATGGTTTTAAGACTTTTTCTCGAAATTTCTTTATATCTGAATTTCCTCTGTGATCTAGTAGTCCAGATGTTGAACGTGACTGCTTTAGGTCCCGGATTCGAATCCCGGTAGGATTACGTAAGAGGTTTTATATATCAGTTTCAAGTTAACAAAACACCTCTAACAGCTTTGCTATATATTAATTAAGCATACTTTCTACCATCTTGAAATACTTACATGTGATTTTTTTTTATTTTACAGAATAAATCGTTAGATAATCTTGCAATCAACTGTTGGTTTTCCATTAAAGTTTACAATAAACTTTTAGTTATCGCCTCTGTCGTCTCGTGGTCCAGAGTTGGCTGTGACTACAAGAGGTATTGTGCTCAATACCCGGGCAATTCAAAATACGTTTTCCCATTTTTTGATAAAATAAAAAACGTTGCCCGGGATTAGACAAGTGTCCGTTTAACGATAGGTTTGTCACATGTCACATTGTCATATATACTACCAGAGATTAGTAAATATAATATTGTCTTTGATATTACATATCAACTTTTAC
Source organism: Calephelis virginiensis (assembly GCA_002245475.1). Taxonomy (NCBI): domain Eukaryota; kingdom Metazoa; phylum Arthropoda; class Insecta; order Lepidoptera; family Riodinidae; genus Calephelis; species Calephelis virginiensis. Next base: position 52,756 of record NJDC01057480.1, on the reverse strand, counting down.
TAATCATGGCTGCCTCTGCCAACGTCTTCAGGAATTCAGGTGTAAAGACACTTATTTACATTTTAAATTTTCCAGAAAAACCAACAATGTCTGGACGAAAGATGGCGACTGGAAAGCAAGATATCTGAAACTATATTCTTCTAGACGACCAAGTTTGTATGTTTTTCTTTATGTTTTTATATTATATATGAATGTTTTTTTAATATTTGAATTTTAATTTTAAATAAAGCGGTGAAACGGTCGCACTCAGAGACGTCAATTGACATTTAATCTATCATAAAACAACAATTTAGTATCGAAAATATCGACTTATCGGCTGATCCTCGACTATTAACTATTTTTTCCCCTTGTTGGTCTGGCCTCCTTTGTAGAATAGACCATCTGCCTTAATATAATAATATATATATTATATAATATAAATATAATATAAATAAGTAATATAATATCATATAAATAAGTTAGCCGTTAAACTTACTTCTGTTCGAGGCCATACATCGCGGCCTCAGGTTGGCAACGCACCTTTACCACCTTTGGTGTCTCTAGGCGGCGTGAATTTCTTACCATCAGGAAATCCGTCTGCTTGTTTGCCTACCAATATCATAAAAAAAATGATTAAAACATAATTGACGTCTCTAAATGCAGCCGTTCAAGATTTGGCGTGAACAAAGAAATACACGATGCACTAATTTCTTCATGATAATTTTATTTGTGCCCTGACTGGACAAAATTGACAAAAATGCTAGATAATTGACTAGTTTCACTCAATAAAAACACTAAATTCAAAAGGTAGTTGGAAAAAACTACGTCCATCTTTCTCTCAATGGCGCCAAAACTCTTCTGCATGTGTAGTTGTGACTGACTGCACTAATCCAATAGTCCAGTCAACACTTGCAAGTGATAATTCGGTTACATCACGCTGACATAATAATAGCCAATAGGTGGTTACGGAGAAACATGTCGTGTCTTCATTCATGAACCTACAAACTATTATTTGATTAATTTCCTTGTTTTTACTCGTTTAAAAAAAGGAGAATGTTATACATATGTTCGACTCCTATATTTTTGTTATGTTAATTGATTTCTCCGTAATTTATGAACCGATTTTGAAAAGTTTTTTATATTGAAAGAGCGTACTTCCGAGATAGCTCCGAGTCCCATTGCAAATAAGTCTGAATCTCATGGAATATTAGGGAAATCGAGGAAAATACTTAATTTTTGTGTACGTAGATGATTTACTTATAGAAACCGAAGTCGGTTTTTCGCAGTTTTACTGTGTCTAAGTTATTGTCTATATCTGAACCTTTTCTACATTTTCTTAAGTAGCACAATTGCAGGTTTCTGAGTTAGATAGATAAGGTCGTAATAGTCAGTGTTCAAGGCCCACTAGACTAATTTGAACGTATAAAGCAAGTTACAGAGACAGAGATCAAATGTTCCTCAAATGTGACTCATGCCATGACTCACGGACCACGGTATTGAGAAAAAGTGAGCACAGCATCACAATATCAATATAATTTAATGGCGAAGACGAATAGCTGAGTGCGCATTTGACTAATTGTACATAGTGGTTTTTTAACTACAGATTTCTCTAATACCGTTAAGCCGCTTCTTGGGTAATTGCTATACTATACTGTTCCTTAAAAATACATGTTAAGGGTTACAAAAAATTAAACCTCTAATTTTATGAAATCTGCTACATTATTTTCAAAGACTGTTTCTAACTGTGTTTTATGCGTCTTAACTTTAAATTTCTTCTTCGATTTTTAAAAGACTAAACGGCATCATCTAAACTGTAAAATCTAGTTTTCGGATTTTGAAAAAATTCAAAGGGGCAATGAACAATATTAGTTAATTAACTACCTTTGTCACAGAATAGAGATATAAGATCAAAGTGCAGTAATGCCAGAGGCAGAATATCAAATAGCTGGTTTAACGAAAAAAAAATCACTGTATCAACCCATGTTACATATTTTGAATATTGACTTTAATCTTATTTTAAACGGTATTTTAATCATTTATGAGATTGACTAGATAATGAATGGTCTAGACGCCTTACGTACATCACTTGTGGGACACATTTTTTTATAATTCTGTGAAGGCGATATCATATATTTTGAATAAAAACTTATATCATCAACGCGTTGGCGCTAAGCTATCATGTGAAATAATAAACAAAACCACAAATGAAACTATTAAGTTTTTATAAATTCGTAGTAGTTTAATTTATGCTTCATATTTTAAAATTCTTTAAATCATTTTTATATTTTGCGGTGAAGCAGTACTTAAACATTTATATACACTTTGTAAAAATACATTATTCTACTTTTTCTGCATTTTTGTCAAAGACTGAAATGACTCAGCATTTCATAAATATTAACCATTCGCCAAGGTCATTATGATTATGTTAATAAACTAAGTAACACGGCCTTTGAAAACATTTTAATGAAATTATTAGCTGGAGTTCATGCGAGAACCCCATTTAATCTTTAAAATAAAATAAAAATTAATGAGTGCAATAATTAGTGAAAGAAAAGTCGGATCCATAATTTTTCCTTCGTTGTCAGTGAAAAGCAATCATACAAGATAATTGATGGTACTACTTGCCTGGATAGGGATATATCACCTTACGGATTCCTGCTCCTATTACGGCAATGCTCACTATTGTAATGTTCCGGTTTTTAGTATAGCTGGTAAACTTACTTACTCAATGGACTTAACGTTTTTATATTCTTCCAAAATTATGAAATAATTGTCCCTATGGTCTATTCATCTAGGTGTTGAACTTGACTTCATGAGGTCCCGGGTTCGATTTCCGGGTCGGGCAACAAAGAGAAAATGAGGTTCTTCCAATTTTCTAAAAAAATGTTACTCGGGATTGGATGTGTGCCCGGTTCGGGTAAGTCACTTTATCACTTAGGAGTGTGAAACAATATAGTAGCCGATTCTCAGATCTACTGAATATGAATATAAAGTTTGGTGAAAATCGGTAAGGCCGTTTCGGAGGAGTATGAACGGTAACTAACATTATGGCACGAGAATTTTAAATATAGGATAAAGTGTGTACATTACACAATTGAAAGAATTTCAATGATAAGAAATGTGCAGTACGAAGTTTACAGGGACAAAGTAAGTATTTTCACGACCATATCCCTGAAGGTGCAGGCAGAGGCACAACCAGGGCACCCACGACTAGCCGAAAACACTAAGTCCCACAAAGTGATAAGGTGGCAAGCCTATCGCTAACCGGGCACATATCCAATCCTGAGCAACGTTATTTGAGTTAGAAAATTAAAAATATACATTTTCTAATTTTTTTTTATTGCCTAACCCGGTATCGAACCCGGGACTTCACGAAGTTAAATCCGACGCCGGACCGCTAGACCACAGAAGCGACTATCCTTTAGAATGGTTACCAACTTTTATAAAAGCAGCCAGCTATTTCTTCTCAATGTCATATAGAGTTATAAAATAGTTACAGATGAGAAGATAAGCAGCAATCTGTTGCACAATGATAGATAATTCTACCGTAATTCCAATAATTTTATGTGCAATTGTCACATGCAACTCCGGAGCAAGGATACCGTTACCCTTGAAGTATTTAAATGCCAGTTGGTTATAGTTAATCAAGCGATTATCACTTCCAAGAAAGTTATTGGTGAGTGACGGGAGCAATGAGTAATAAGCGGTACCGTGGTATTCGCTATCATGATCTCGGTAATAGATTTTTTTCCTAAATTCAAAAATATCAGTCAATAATAATGGCATGTTGCCACCATGAACATTTTTGCAGGCTTGGATCGAGTTAGTCTAAGAGCCGGTGGGAGATCGACCTTCACCGATCTGATAACCAGATGAGACATAATTAAATCAATATAATTTATAAACAAATATTCCTAAAATTACTTGTATATCTAACAGTGCTCATGGCTATTTTTAATTAAATTATGTATGCTTTAAGTATGATTTTTTGGAGGCAAGTCTTTATGACTGATTTTGTAATAAAATAATCTAAAATTTGATATAACTTTCGATAAGTTAGCAGAACGATGGAGTCACCTATATTGACTTACCTGTTCACATCTGTTTGCCAGGTAGCTATACAAAAAATGAGTAGGCGAGCCTACTGAGGCATATTCTGTGTGTTAAAAACTAACAGTGAAATAAAATTCATTTGGTTATTAAAAGAATGAAAGTAATGAAAAAAAATTATTAAAGTTATTTAATTAAAAATATCGCTAAGCACTTTCAGATAGGCAAGTAATTACAGGCATATTTGTTTATAAATTATATTCGATAAAAAATATGTCTCATCTGGTTATCAGATCGGTGAAGGTCGATCTCTCACGGTCTCCTCTACTAAGCATAAAAAGCATATTGGAAGTATAAGTTCACTCAAGTTTGGTACAGCTCAACAACAACAGGGGTCTACAGCCATCATAGATGCTGCAGGTGTGTCGCTTTCCTGAGCCAGAGATATTAGGCCTATCATGCAAGTCTCCCGATTACACTACCCTCCCTCTTAGCAGACCCGAGCCAACGCGAAGAATTAATATAGTTGCAAACAAATATTTTTTCTTTAAATCATTAGTATAGAAAAACCTTATTAATTGTTTTAGGGATCAATCCGAAAAAGAAGAACCTCGTCGTATCTCCTTTATGTACAATGACGATGCAGAATCGTGTCTACTACCGACAAGGAAATATCCAAGTGGATGCCCCAGTACTGCAACATATACCTCTCTGTACTCATACAGAAGCAGTCTGAATCGCTCGAGACAAGCAAGTGAAGAGTAAGTCCTAATAAAAGTTGAATTAATTGGCAAAGAATCTTACACATTTCTGGTACATACCTATAGTATTTTTTTATCTTATACAGCAAACAAGATGGCAAATTTTCTGATGGTAAGGGACAACCGTCGTGTTGGCTTTGGACACCATACTAGTCAAAGGTCTAGCCATGTACAGCCGAGGAGGCTACAGCTCTTCTGATGACACAGCCACCATACGAATCATAAGTATAGCCAGGTACGGGCAGAGTGGGCTGGTACTTAAAAGCGGCCTAAGGACTCATTTGGCTTATAAATAGGTTTTTTCGATAGTTTGTTTCCAGTTTAACACATATATCAGACGTGTGATATGTGTGGTTGTGACTGATTATTGGATGATTCCACCAGTAAGTAATAATTAGATGGAAGAGCATTGTAACAGCTCGGTCTGTACTGTAACTGTAACCTACCACCATCCTACCTGTTCCTAAAGGTATAACAGGCATAACCGCCTAGTTGGTCGAGAGGCTAGTGTACACGCCTAACAACACTGACCAACCGCGAGACTCGGATTCGATTCCCGACGGGGGCAGACATTTGTGTGATGAACATTTAGGTGTTTTCATTTCTGGGTCTGGGTGTTTATTAAATTCTGGTATCTATTTAAGTATTGTTATGTAACAGTATCGTTGAGTAACACCCATAACACAAGCATATAATTTGCTAACTTTGGGGTTACATGGACAAGTTGAGTAACACCCATAACACAAGCATATAATTTGCTAACTTTGGGGTTACATGGACAAATTGTTGTCCAGGGATATTTTATTTATTTATAACATCAGTGGTCGCCTTTGCCGTATTCCGTGCTGAAGTTTGATAGGTATCTAACAGACTTATGTAAAATTTAATATGTAAAATTTCCCGTGCTCAACGTTTTTAGTTTATATCTATATAATGTGATTGAAATTCGACTAATTTTGTTTTTGTAATAGTTAGATTTCATACGAAAAAGGTATTTGTGCCACATGTTGCAATTCCTATGCTTACTCACTGACTCACCGCTCACGCCTAATTATCACCGAATATATCTTAACGGGCACAAGTTATCTAGGACTAGCGGATTCTGACTTACACACAGAACCATATGTAATATTTATATGGTCTGATAAATTCGTTTATGTTGATCGAATACATCCGATCCGGTGGTAGATTTCACGCGTCACATGTGCCTTATGTATGGCCTACGTTAAATAAACGATGTGTATATCAAACGATCTTCACGTCAAATCCCCTTATAGAGTAGACAGAAAGTATTGAGTGCCATGTAATCAAAGTTCGCCGGGCTGGCTAGCAGCTAGTACTTGAAAAAAAATACGAGATTTTTAAATCAAATGCTACAAAACAAAACAAAAATCGGACTACGCGTTAATTAATTGTTGCCAATTTTACGTATCGACTTTTACCCCTCTCCTACAAAAACCCTTTTAGTGAGCGGTATGAAAATCATTCTAGAACCTTCCTCGGAACAAAAAGTACCAACTTGTTGAATTTCGTTACGATCGGTTATTAGTAGATTCGTCGTAAACGGTAAAGCGCGGTCGGGATACTGACAGACATTCTTGAAATGCTAGAAATGTGTTCTGCGGCTCATTTTTAGTGGTATGTACCTATTTTTCTTAATATTATGTTCAACATATGTAGGGGTTCTACTTTAATTTTACTATAATGTTTTATTTTATATTTATTATAACATATACTTTTTTTAGATACAATGACAGCCTCGTTGATCGAGTGGCTATCGTACACCGCTAACTACACCGACAAACCGCGAGGTTCGAATTCGATTCCCGACGGCGGCAGGCATGTGTGATGAACATTTAGATGTGTGACGGGTGTGGGTGTTTATTTAATTTATTTTGGTATCTATTTAGGTATTTCTATGTATTGGTATCGTTGACCAACACCCATAACACAAACATATAATTTGCTTATTTTGGGGTTGTGTAACTTATCCAAGGATATTTAATTACTTATTTTCTTTAATTTAAGAACACATGATTACACTTATTTTTAGTAAGTTTAATTGTGCACAGTTAAGAGTTTATTTATTCATTCATTTATTTAAATAAAAGAGACAGCTATAGGACCTACATGACCTTGCCAGCTGTCAAAAGTTAAATAAATGGTTGGAATTATCTATGGTTATAACACAAGCCAGGACAGAAAGCACCATCTCATATTTGTCAATTCCTGAAAGTCTGATGATATCATTTATTTTTAGATCCGATTACTTCAATAAGAACGGAACGTTGCTTCTGGATATGGTCAGATCACAAAGTCAAGAAATTGAAAATGAAATATATGACCAAACATCGGCTTTACCTGGAGAAGATCAACAGGAACAGTAAGTTTTTATCTCTATATATTACCCACCAATTTGAATAACCTATCTACTCTAGGATACTTATAATATTACTATAGTTTGGTAACCAGGCATTAGGCAAGCTATATATGTTATAGAAATGCTTTGCGGATTTCTATAAGTAACTAGCAGTTACTAATAGCTGCTCGTATTGAAAAAAATCAGTACTGTTTTTCCCGGTTTTTTGAAGTGGAAACTTCTTGCGTTGCCATTGAGATATAAGTACTGTACGTTAGTACTTATACCTCAATGGGCGTTGCGCACTTTTTTTGGAATGGGTAAAAACGTCTAAACTCGCGTCAGCGTCTAAACCTGATCGAAAATTCGTAAGACGGCGCAGGGCGCTTGCGCGAATGTTCGTGTTGTTATGTTTGAATACCATTGTGCAATAAATGAATATTGAAATCTACCACATAAATGATAGTACTTTCATACTGATAATAAAAGCAATACGTGCAAAACTATTCCCTAACCATTCCAAAATATCAAAAATGCACAACGTTAATATTCAAGTTTTCACTTCGGCCGGCACTCCCGGAGTGCAACCTCCCGTTTTTTTCATAAAAACCTTCCCCTTGCAATAACTAATACTACAAAAAAAATTGCAAAATTGGCATATTCATTCACGGGTGGTGCGACGACCACGGAAAATGGGGATTCATTTTTATATGTATAGATAGGAATTTCCAGCTATAAAGATTGTTTTTGCTGTAAAATAGCGAACAAGCAGTCGGAATTCCTGATTTAGCCACCATAATTTTTTCTGGCGCGTAGTTTCATACAATCGGGTTTTAGGTAACGTGAACAAGTTTAATGAACCTGTCGTCTAGGTTGGGAGACGAGAATGATGTAATGGCATCACGAATAGTTAAGGTGGTGGTGCCAGTTTGGAAGATCTGCTGCACAGCATTGCCACCTTGTTATGACTACTACGCTATTGTAATACTCCACTTACTTAAGTGAGTGATAGGAACTAATCCTCATAGGTCTAGACATAATAGTACCTAACTTGCAAACGCTGTGAAAAGGCTACCAGAGATATTACTTTAGATAGATTATTGAAATTTGTTGAAGTGAAAACTTCTTTAGCGGCGTTTCGCACTTTTTTTTGGATGGGTAAAAACTTCTAAACTCGCGTCAGGACATGTGACCTAATCGACAACTCGTAAGACGGCGCAGGGCGCTTGCGCGAATGTTCGTGTTGTCATGTTTGTATACAATTGCGCAATAAATGAATATTGTAATCTACCACATAAATGATAGTACTTTTATACTGATAATAAAAGCAATACGTGCAAAACTATTCCCTAACCATTCCAAAATATCAAAAATGCACAACGTTAATATTCAAGTTCACTTCTGCCGGCACTCCCGGTGTGCAACTCGTCGTTTTTTTTTCATCACGCGTTATTGACGAGGAATAGACAAGTGTACCTAATCAACTTGGCCATATATAACCTGCGGTGTTCCCTGTATTGGTTCATAAGTGTCAAGCCTGTAGTCCGTAAATCACCAGTTCCAGTAAAGTTGAGCTGACGGCTTTTTGGTTCACAATGATGTTATTGTTTGTACCGATCTTTAATGGGACATGACAGCAAGCACACCTCTCTCTTTTTGGTAAGACACAACTGTGATCTATAGCCACTTTACATACATACATATATACATATCTTCAGGCTAATTCCTTTGCCGTAATATATAATTGGGTACCATTTGATTCAAGTGATTTGAATCGTAGTAAAAGTGCAATAACCATACCGTCACGCTAAGTGAAATGAATGAAACAGAAATGAATACCTAGGTATAAGCCATCCTTGTGAAGTGCGAACACATGAAAATAAGATCAAAATCGGAATGAAACCTATTTCGTGACAGGTTTTTTCTCTTTTAGTTTCTTAACTGTTAATCGAAAATGAAATTTTCGCAACTACTCGTGTATTATCCGAGAATGGTGTCAAGAGACGAAGAAACCGGCGCGTTTGTATAAAAAAATGTATCTTAACGCTCACATCCCCGAAGAGGCAGGCAGAGGCACAACCAGAAAACCCGAGTAGCCGAAGATACTAAGTCCCATAATGCAATAAGTCGCAAGCCTTTCGCCAACCATGCACATATCCAATCCCGAGCAACTTTTTGTTTTTTAAAATTGGAAAAACCACATTTCTTTGTTGCCCGACCATAAAGGACCACTAGTCCACTGAGATGTTTGTATAAAAAGAGTAATAAATGTGGAGATAGCCAGAAAGATCTGCAGGGGTCGTGAGATTTGTAACTCGATACTCTCTGCCAAACTGTGGGGGACTTGGCGTGAAGATATGTATGTATGTATGTATCTACTAATGCTATTTTTTAGGCAACATTCTCAATCAGAAAAACGAAACGTCAAACTAGCAACGCTGTTTAGGTACTAAACAGATAAGCTGCTTTTCTATTCTACCTTTAGTGAGTGGCTTCCAGTTGTCTCTAAGCATCCGACTTTGCCATTTTCAAGTATGGTTAAAGACTGCCATAGAATTGAGTTTGTTTGTTTATATTTTGCAATTGTTGAGTGACCAACAGAACAAACACACACAGGACAAAACAAATTACGTAGGAATCTCAACAAAGTTGAGAAAATAGAACCAAAAAACACCTAACCAAACTTGCAGTATTTGACAATCTTTCACGGATAAGCTGCTTGCACTATAGCATTAAGTAATTTGTCATAATTGACAATTTAATCTCACAATGTCAGAATTACGCAAGATCACATCATGACGCGTTCAAGAAAATCTTTTTCCCGTAACTTTCACTCAATTCAATTGCGTATAGGTATTTCTATAGCTTTCTCGCAGTCAACGTAATAGCCGAAGCTTTATTACAATTGTAACAATGTGATCTACGAATTTTGTAATAAAGTTTTTAATCAGATCAATCAACTTTTTTAAGTTGATAAAATGACATCAAACTTTTTTTGAATTGACTAACGTGTTGCTGACTTCGCGGTTTTTACAACTTCTTTTTACATGAAATAATTAATTAGCTTTCACTGTTTAAGAAGTTTAAAAAAATGACTTCAACATCACCAATACCCTATCGTCTAAGTAAACAAAACATTTGAATGATTAAGTAGGTACCTATCTAAACCTTTCTCAAAAATTACAAAACTCACTCAAAAACAGTATCTCGAATTTGTGTGATGCCTTCGAATCATGACCTACATTCCGAAATAAGAATCATGAAAATTTATTCATTTTTATGCGAATAATCTCCAATCATACAACAAAAACATATAGACGAATTTAGAACCATGTCTTTTTTAGAGTAATTTTATAAAATATCCATTGAATTTTCTAAAAAAAAGTGGCTGCGTTCCGAGCAGATTTAATATTGACTTGTTACAATTTTTTTTTTAGTTTAGTTAGAAAATTGTAATATAATTTTCTAACTAAACTTATCTACTTAAACAATATTATTATATTTTTTTCCCATCAAATCCAATCACATGTCAAATTCATCAGGATCATCATTGTATAAGCATGCTTCTTGTTAAAATGTTGTGTGCCCCATCTTTGGCACACATAACATTTTATCCATCCCTCGCCCCTGTAATCTTTGGAAAATGTGTTCGTACTGAAAAGACATTCTGCACCTTCTTCGTCTTCGGACGACTCTAACACAATATTTTTCCTTTTACTTAACATTCCTTTGTCTACACCTTTCCCTTTCTGTTTCTTTTTAGGATAACTGCTTTGACATTAAGATGTTGTTTTATTATTTCTATTTTCTTTGTTAGTATTTTCGTTCTTTTCTTCCTCTAAATCATTTTTGTATGGTGTGATAGTTAATTGTTGGATTAACAAGAAATAACACAACTGTGCCGACTGCACATCCTCGTCATCATATATCTTTAATATGCTTGACGAACTCAATTTCCTGCTCTGCTGTGAAAACGGTTTCTTTCCCATCTCAATATTTTTTTGCAACGACAAACACTTTATTTTTGGCCTTAGCCTGTCTTTTTAGTAACATGACAGGTACTTCGAATTGTTTACTAGCAGTTCTAAATGCCATACCATTTATAACAGCATCCAAGGTTTTGAGCCTTGCGACCACGACCCGCACGAAAGAATATAAAAAAAGTAATAATTAGAATTGTATAGAATTAAGCCAATAATGCAGGCAGCTCACACTAATTAAAGTCACATTCATTAGACAAAATACTTACCAACATAATTTCAAAGTTCTCGTACCTAATACACATGTTTATGTTACCAGGGTGTACAAGATGATCCAACCGGATCGTCTTGTCCACAGGTAGCATAATCATCTTGCCCCAACATAACCTTTTTCATTCAATGATCGCTAACGAAACCTATGTGGTCTCATTTATTTCCACGTCGTTGAAAAATCAAAATTAAGTACTTAATAAGTAAAGCTAAATAATACATCAGCCATATAACTAAACTACGTGGAACACATTAGACATACATTTAATTCAACCTTACCTTAGATCAAATTCACACACTCGTAATTTTCTTCACAAAATATTTTGCTGTCATTCGAGAATCCATTACGATTGACTAACGCTGGGGAGTATTGGGGCCTACATTTTACTAATAAATAGAACTAGGTGGCGCGAAAAGTTTCGTGGCTATGTAAAAGGATCATCTATCCTCAACGGATCATCTCGTACACCTTTCCCCTACATAGAAAAATTACCTGACTGAACTTGCGGGAGAGTAATCCTTTTCGAGAGTATGTATTTATGTTTGTGTTCGTATGTAAATATGTCTGTTGTAATATATGTTCATTTCGATGTTTTATGTTGGTTAATAGTATGTATAGATGGAGGTGCACCACCCTGAAAATAATTCTGGCGACGTCCATGCTTGTAGATTTGCACAATAGGCCTAACATCCCAGTTACAGGACAGCCAGCTGCCAAGCACCTATAAAACTTCTATAGTATTTTTTTAGTCCATTAGCATCAAGAGAGATACTAGCATATAAATAATGAGTATTTCTTGCCACCAAGAAACCTGTCTGCTTTCCAATATCACACAGAAATAACAGTGGAATTTTTAGGAAACAACCCCCTGAAAGCTGGACTCATGGTCTCTGCATACGGACAGAACGCAGCATGTCCCGATCCAGGATCTCTCGAATGTCGACAAAACGAGACATGGACATCCCTTCTATTCTGGCGTATTCTACTTCCATAAATACAGCTCCGGTAATATCTTTTTTAAATCCAATAAAAAGGTACCTAACCTTCGACAACCAGTGCCAAAAATAGGTTTCTAAACATTTTTAAAAACTTCAGAATTTTCACTGTCCGCTGAATCGAAACTTTCCATGTTCGATCTCAAAGAAGCTGCCAAAAATTATTAAAACAAATTTGCTACGCAGTTGGATAAAATCCTTAAGACAGGGCACAGATTCAAAAACCTAAACGTGAAAAATTGTAGGAACTCATATTTTCATATTGATTGCCTTCAGCCTCATACAATATCAGTAGCGGTACTGTAAAGATACTTTAGATTTGGTCACCCGCGATCTTGATTCTTTGATATATCTGGGATTTCATTTTTCTAAAAAAAACTCAAGCAACTTATACGGTACACTGATTCTGTTGCGTTATGAGTTTTTGACAAGCTTTCTAATATTAGTCATAGTCAATTTTACTTAAGGCTTTGAATTGATTTCCTTGTTTTTGAAGGTTTTGCAGAAGTGTTCAAGTTGGACATATATTAGGTCCCTACGTTTGAAATTGGCGCTTCGTATGGGAGAAACAAAAGGTTTTGCCAGGAACCAATAAAATCTTTCAAGACGATTTGGGCTGCCCCATTGGAGCATCCCTTGCTATCCAATTTTAAGAACCTAGTATATAGAGTATAGACGATTATGGAGGGGTGAAGGTTGGACTTCTTTTCTGTTCTAGAGAGAGTTTGACTGAGGACCTTCTACGAACCTGTAAGATCAGGCTAGCATTGACTGGCCACCCTTTTCTTTGGTCGGTTATTAGGTAATTGGCAATTGAGGTTGCTATGATGCGTTATGGTTGTAATCCCCGTAGAAATATTTGCAATAGATACAGAGATATATGCTATCAAATCCATAATTACTTTCTATTATCTACATATTGGATGCTTTTTACCAAATTAATTACCTAATCGATGTTTAAACATTAAAGTTAAAAAACTATTTAAGGTTCACATAGAAATCCCAGCATTTCAAAACATATTCGAAAAGCGTGAAGAAATGCCAAAATGGTCCATAAGGCGTTCTGTTTGTCCCGTTTGTTCGCAGAAATGGAGAGACAGAAGTTCAATCATCAACATAAAAAGTTCCGGTAGGTACAAGAACAAGTGAAGTCTATTTATGGAAGATTACGCATTTTAGTCTTCATCCACAGAATATTTGGAGTCTACTTGTATTTTAATGGAAAAATGTAACAGATTTTAAGCTAGACTCGCTTCAAATAACATACATACATACATATATACATATCTTCACGCCAAGTCCCTTACGGGGTAGGCAAAGAGTATCGAGTGCCAGACCTCACGATCCTGACTTCAAATAAGCCCTGACAAAATGGTAACAATTTCCCCCTTGTTGGTTTTGGTCTCCTGTGCAGAATAGACTAACTGCCTTATGCCAGGCAGCTCGTTAGAGGCGATCAAGGGTGGGCCATAACCACAAAAACACTGATGCCTATTGTTGCAGCCATGGGACAGTATCATGTCCCGATCCGTAGCGAAGAGTAGACGGTTGACTTGCACAATAATGGGCCTAACATCTCAGTGGTATCATCAGTGTGTTTTGAATTAGGCTTAGCACGTTTTTTTTACTTTTTAAAAATTGTTTAAGATATTTCTTTTCATTTCTTTGTATTGTATTGGGCTATCTGGTTGTTTGTTCAATATATTTGTATCATTTCTTTGCAGGATTAAAAAGAAACTTACTGTCAGATTTACCATCTGTTAAAGCACCTGCCCGATTACGGAAATCAGTAACGAAAAGATAGTAAGTCAATTTGTAATGTTTCTGATTAAACTAATATTGTTACAGTTAAATCCAGGCTTCTTTAAAATAGATCAACTGCCTACATATCAAGCAGCCCGAGTCATGCATATTCCTATTACGACTGATACAGACTTTACCTCTAATTGGTTTAAATATACGACGAAATGAATGTTGGACTAATACGTCTACTATCTACGAGGGGCCTTCAATAATTACTTAGCCTCGTCGCCCCATGGCGTTGTTGTTACAAAAGAGTTTTACTATCGTGCAGTAAATACTTTTTAAAGTCTATCAAGTAGTTTTCAGTCTTTTCCCTTCATTTGTTTTGTTTCGACAGCCTTTGGAAGCGAGCGTGTCGGTCGGTTTTGCAAAAATGGAAAATAACAATATCGTTCGGTGATTAGATTCTTGTTTTTGGAAGGGAAAAGGCGCAGCGAAATCAAAGAGCGCTTGAATGCTGTGTACGGTGACTCTTCTCCTTCGATGGCGACCGTCAAAAATTGGTTCAACGAGTTTGCTCGTGGCCGCACGTCGGTTTTTGATGAGCCACGCCCAGGTGCACCGAAAACGGCTACTACAGAATAAAACGTAAAAAAAATCCACGATCTCGTGTTGGCAGACCGGCGACTGAAGATTCACGAGTCTATAGCTGAGACTGTAGGCATCGCAGATGGGACAGTGCATCATATTCTGCACGAAGAATTGGGTATGAAAAAGTTGTCGGCGCGATGGGTGCCGCGTTTGCTCACACCAGACAACAACACCGGCTCACACCTCCGCCGTTGTCATGTTTAAATTGATCGAATTGCGCTACGAATTGCTGCTCCATCCACCGTATTCTCCAGACTTGGCCCCATGCGACTTTTTCTTGTTCCCAAATCTGAAAAAGTCACTCGCCGGCAAAAGATTTGGTTCGAATGATGAGGTCATCGCCGCCACAGAGGCCTATTTTGAAGACCTCGGGAAATCGTATTTTTTTGACGGGTTAAAAAAGTTGGAGCATCGCTGGTCCAAGTGTATTGAATTGAAAGGAATTCTATGTTGAATTTCTTTATTTTTTCTTAGGCTAAAAATTTATTGAATGGCCCTCGTATTATCGTCTGCTGGTCGGGTAGACGAAAATCAACGTGAGAAGCTTAACTTACTAGTTACTTGTCTCAGTTTGGCAACGCAGCACTAACGTATTTCGTCTATATTCTCTTTATGCGCGCGCGCGCGTGTGTGTGTGTGGGGGGGGGGGGGTGTGCGTGCGTGCGTGTGTGCGTGTGTGTGTGTGTTTGCTTGCTTGTTGTTAAATGAGGTTTTTATATTACAGTGACCCGCTCCCAGTTCCAGCTGCTATAGATGATGGTTTGCTGGGAAGTCTCAAAAATTCAAGTGCTTCTTGGCAGTTAATACGAGCGCGACGCCTACGACTGCCCAAACCACAAATACCACCCCCCGAAGCTATTGCACCACCAAGTTGCAGCGCACCAATGGCAAAAAAGGATTTAGACTTACGCGTTTCTAAATTTTTAACTGACAGTTTTCTTGATAAATAATATCAATACACTATAAAAAACACACATTCACGGTTGTCATTCACGTTTGTGTGAACTCTGTTATTGCAATAATTGGATCCAGTGTTATTGGTATAACCTAGGGGAGACCGAGGAGAGTTGTGACATTGTTGATTTTTTGGAACCTTTTAACGGATTGAGCTCGCAATAGTGTACGTAAGTCTCGAACTAGCAAACGTACACTGTTGCGTATTCACAAACAGTTTATAGATTCCCAAAAATCGACGATATCACAACTCTCCTCTGTCACAACTCACCTCGGTCTCCCCTACCAGTATATTGTTACTTAATATATTTTTAAATAACATTTTCAGTTGTGACGTCAATGGTAAAAGTAATAATTGTCAATAAATCCAGTATATTAATTGCCTTCGTAAATCCAATAATTATGGCTGACGAGAATAATTAGCCATAACCAGTTGTGCAAATCTACCGGTTTAGGTTACCTCCGGACCGGAATACGAGTCATTAAGGCAGCAGTGACAGGTAAGGCGGTGGACCCCGTCCTGAGCAAGTTACTACACATCACTACTACCAGTGCTTTTGTTATAAACCGACATATAGTACAACTTTATTCTTCTTTTACCAGTCGCTACTCAGCGGATCCGGACTAATACCAATTTGCAATGTAGTTAAGAACCATCTCGCTCACGTCGACTTTCATTGAAAAAATCCGCATCGATATCGGTCCACCCGTTCGTGAGTTATGATGCCACAGACACATAAAAAAACGCAGGTCAAACTTATTATATCCTTATTTTTCGTCGGGGGTTACAGGTCTCAGCATACATATCAACTCGAAAAGGGATCGTCACCGTATGGCCTTTCGCCTCACCGTTAACCAGGCGTCAACGTATGCACGTTAAAAGAACAACTAGAAGAGGCAGCATAGCCTAAAAGTATTAGTAGTATATTATTATGAAAACAAAATGAAAATAGAATATTGTCGCTTGTGTCAACTGTGGTGTCAACCATGTTTCAACCATTGTCAACTGTCAGTAAGTTTGACACTTGAATTGGCAATTGGCATATATTTCAAATACAAATCAAAATTGGAAAAAAATAAAAGGCAAAAGCGGTTGTCTTTATTTTTAATAAAAAACTAAATATCTACTAACTTTAACCTATCGCAAAATTGTCTGCCTAGTTTTATAACTTCGTTATCTTGTCTAGACAAACCGGATAAATTTTTAAGTACAAAAAACTATTTAATTATTAAAAAGTTTGGTTGAACTGAGAGTTTCAAATTGCAATATAAATTCATCGAAAACTAACCATAATACAATATTACAAAATGGCATGTATCAGTGTTGCGAAAACCGTTCTACTTACAGGAAAATATCGTACGAGCTCTTTTTACAGAGCAGCTAGAAATCTAACATCAAAACAATTGGTTTACAATGAATTTGGTGATCCAGTTCATGTGGTGAAGATCAAAGAATGTGAAGTTCCACCTTTGAAAGGGCAAGAAGTACTTGTACGGATGCTAGCAGCACCTATTAATCCTGCAGACATTAATACGATACAAGGTACCTTTTACATTTCTTATAATTCCTAATATAACATGGATCTATCAATTTGATTGGCATTAAATAACTTTTTATTAATATCATACTAAATTGACAATTGATGATTAATGTTTAAATAAATTGTCAATTAATGGAGAATACTGACAACAAATGTTGAGGCATGCCATACCTTACTAAATACAAAGATATTCCCAATTGATAGACTTATGTTACTACAATTTAATGCTATTTACCAAGTAGATATTCTTGTTTAATTACATTTAACCATGGACTTTTTTCTGTAGTGTTGAATAATTTTGAATTTTATTTTATTCTAATTTTCTGACTAAAAATAATTTTGCCTGGACACATTGGCAATTGGCATGCCACCTATCACATTGTGGGACTTAATGTCTGTCTTGTGGGTGCACTATTTATACCTCTATCTACCACTTCGGAGGGACTTCAATTTTAGTTTTGTAATGGGTAGTGAATTACTCCTTAGATATTTTCTTTTTTCTATATGGCTTATCTCTTTTATCAATGGTCAAAGTACACAAAATTATCTAACCTTTAAACCTAATCCTTCCTTATTATGATTCAATGTGAACAAATTTATTAAATCATTTAGCTAGCTAGCCTCTCAACTACTTTGGCAGCGGTTGTATAAATAATACTAATAATACTAAAAAAATAATATGGCAACATGTAATATGTGTATATATATTAAATGTGGACTAAGCCATGTGTGGTATATAATAATAGTGTCCAGCTACCTCACTATCTCCACACAAAGCTTATATTGTAACATTGTAAGGTTAAAGAATAAGGAAACACACTTTTGCATTTTGATTCAATATGTACAACTATTTATCCAAAAAATATACAGTATCTGTGTTCATCATAGAAATTTCTGCTCCTGCTACTGATTGAGTCTGACTAGCTCTGTTGGGAGTATACATTAACCCTGACAAACCTGTCAAATATTGTTTACAGAGGTGTCAGTTTGTTACTCAAGACATAACCAAGAAAATAAATTTCTGAATGTTTATGTGCATGCTTACAGGTATTTTTTTTTGTTGTCTTTTATCAGTTGTAAAATTATAAATTATGTGCTACAAAATTTCTTTTTTCAGGAAAATATCCAGTGAAAGTAACTCTACCATGTATAGCTGGTAACGAAGGTGTTGGAATTGTTGAAGAAGTTGGCAAAGATGTTAAGTGTTTATCTCCTGGAAATAAAGTAATTGCAGCCAGGCCTGGACAGGGAACTTGGAGAAATATTGCTGTGTTTGATGAAGAATATTTAAGAGTAGTACCTGAAAACTTAGGTGTAGTTGAAGCTGCAACACTGACTGTCAATCCCTGCACTGCATATAGGATGTTAAGTGACTTTCAACCTCTTAAAAATAATCAGGTTGTTATACAAAATGGAGCTAATAGTGCGTGCGGTCAGAATGTTATTCAAATCTGCAAAGCTTGGGGAATTAAAAACATTAATGTAGTTAGGAACAGACCAAATATAAATGAATTGAAAAGCTATTTAGAATCATTAGGAGCAACAATAGTACTTACTGAAGAGGAGCTTAGGTCTACTAATATCTTTAAAGATAAACAAATTGATAAACCAACATTGGCTTTGAATTGTGTAGGTGGTAAAAGTTCACTGGAAATGCTACGCCATCTTCAACATTCTGGAAAGATGGTAACATATGGTGGTATGTCCAGAGAGCCAGTGAATATTCCAACTTCTGCATTTATTTTCAAAAACTTATCTTTTTATGGTTTCTGGATGACTACTTGGACTCAAAAGGCACCTAAAGCAGACAGAGATATAATGTTAAATGATCTCATCACATTGATGTGCGAAAATAAATTAAAAGGGCCAGTTCATAAAATGATCAAGTTCGAAGATTATGAACAAGCTTTTAATAATGTGCTTGATGTGAAAGGTTTTACAGGATGTAAATACATTTTAGATTTTAGTTAGAAATAAGACAAACACAGTGATATTTGTACATGTACGTATGTAAATTTTGGAATTCAATAAATAATAGTTATTTATACAGAATGAGTTTTAATACTAAGCAATATCAATAAGCAACATCAATAAGATAAGCACATTAAAAACGAAAAACCTAACCGTGTGTAATGATAATAAATAATGATATGATAGATAATCTTGAGGTCTCATTCTATATTTACCATGATATTCGAATATTCAAACAAAATCTATTCACAACAGTATTTTTTGTATCATGTTAGCTTTTATCACGTTAAAATTTTAGAATTTTCTTTCTTAAAAGTTAAAAACTACATTACATTAATAAAAAAATATAATATAAATAAAATATAAAATAGATTTTCCTGGTGTTCATTTTAATGCTCCATCTAAGAATACTTGGGCTGCAAATACAAAGCTAACCATTTTAATGTAATTCCATTAAAATCCGAACATTTGAGGTATTAAAGATATTTGCACACATTGCTTACATATGCAAAACTCAACTCTTGCATGGTAAAAATCACCGTTTATTTTGCCCATTAATTTTCCTTTTATTCTTTGTCTATTAGTTTATTTATTTCAGGTAAAAATTGCTGCTTACCAAACTTACCCACCATACCAGGAGATGAAGGTGTTGGAGAAGTAGTTGAAATTGGAGACAGGGTTTGTACAGTTGACCTTGGTGACAGGGTTGTGTTGACATCAAAATTACTCGGCACTTGGCGATATTACGGAATTTACCATGAAAGAGATGTTCATATTATATCTAAGAATATCCCACTTCCTGAAGCATCGATGCTTACAACATCACCATGCATGGCTTACAGAATGCTGAAAGACTTTAGAAAATTGCAACCGGGACAGACTGTAATACAAAATGCTGCTAATAGCCCTTGTGGCCAATGTGTAATACAGCTTTGCAAATCCATGGATATTAATACCTTCAATATTGTAGCCAATCACTGTGGATACAATGCTGTTAAGGAGCACCTACTGAAAATTGGTGCAACCGCAGTTTACACCCTTGAAGAAGCTGAACAATTCTGTAAGTTCAACACTTCAGTCACTAGGCCAGTTTTAGGTCTTAATTGCTTAGGAGGCAGATTTGAAGATGTAATGTTGCGCCTACTGGAGAAAAACGCGACAGTAGTTTACTATGGATGTGCATATCACCTTCCCATGTCAAAGCATGTTTTACGGAAAGATGTCTGTTTCTGCAAATTTAATTTGTGTGATTGGAATTTTGATGCAGGAGTTATTCAAAAAGATCTCATGATGAATAATATTATTCAATTAATGGCAATAGGCAAGCTGATAGCACCCTTACACCAACCAATAGAAATACAGAATTATGTC
>NJDC01057480.1:0-15044 GCA_002245475.1 Calephelis virginiensis | reverse complement strand
GTTTTAGGTAGAACAGTAAATGGTAAGAAATTAGTGGCGAGAGTGGTCAAGACTGAAAAACGTATGGTGGATCCTGATAAACAAGTTGACGATGCTACATCAGTGGACCCGAATAACCCACAAACATGTAAGCTTTTCCCTATAAGATTATTTT
The DNA here is from genome assembly GCA_002245475.1 of Calephelis virginiensis. Lineage (NCBI taxonomy): Eukaryota > Metazoa > Arthropoda > Insecta > Lepidoptera > Riodinidae > Calephelis > Calephelis virginiensis. Next base: position 14,890 of record NJDC01057480.1, on the reverse strand, counting down.
TATATTTTTCAGCTGTTTTTTTTATTATGTAGAGTTCACGGTCAGATTAATGACATTAATCGATATTTAGGACGTCAACGCTTTGTCAAGCCCTAGAGTAACCGAAAATTTTACTATTTTATTTAATATCCTGGCTAATTCTGTTTAAATCTACTAAATACACTTATATAAAACAAAGCAAATCGACAGGTTGTTGTAGTAATTTTTGGGCAGATCAATAGCAAAAAAAAAAACTGACAAAAAAATCCAAATTCAAAATTACATTTACCTATGAAACTTGTATTTATTGGGGTTTATACGTTCTGTAATGTATTGTCACATGCGCTTAGAGAATACGACACCATACTTGCACGTTAATTTTCTTTTATTTTAATTGTAAGATTATTAAATAAAGTCACAAAACTCGCAGCCGGTATAACTCTTCTCTCTACATAATTTTGTATAAAAAAATGCGCCTTTATGACAAATAATAAATGTTAATCGACGTCTCTTAGTGCGGCCGTTAATCTCATAATTATGATCGCAAATATTTTGTATATTCGTATTATTTGCACCTAAAAAGTTACTTTTAAGTTATATATGTAAAAAATAACAAAATAAAAAGCTATCTCTCCTAATCTCTGTATGTGTTTATGCTGTATAACTGTCGAAATATTTAACTTCTTAATAGCAACATTTACTCTTGGATTTCATTTTAATATTCAAAAGTAGGTACCTTCACGCCCATATTAACGAAGTGGTAAGCACCCACGACTAGACGAAGACACTAAGTCTCACAATGTGATAGGTGGCAAGCCTATCGCCAACTGGGCACATATCCAATCCCGAGCAACATTTTTTTTATTAGATAATTGGAAAAACCAAATTTTCCTTTTGTTGCCCGACCCGGGAATCGAACCCGGTACCTCATGCAGTCAAGTCCAACACCTGGACCGCTAGACCACAGAGGCGATAAATTGATTAATTTTCAATAATGTTAAACATAGCTATTACTTGCTAACAGGGAGTTTTATTTTATTTGTATTCGCTGGCAAGCTTTGAGGAAATCGAATATTCGAATTTCGGGAGAGATGTCTGTGTATGTGCGTTTGTTCCATATTAATTTTGTGACACTATTTTATAATACGTTATTTTGCTTCTTTACACGAGTAATCAACATATAGTACTAATTACACAGATTATGTTACAAAACTTTAAGGACAAAAAAATATGTTTAGTAATGTTAACTCATTCCCAGGCTATACAGGGCTAAACGAGTCTATATTTGAGGACTTGATCAGTCAGCGCCTGAAGGGCTTTGGCCATAAATGTACCGTGAAGGACATGACCGCCGCGGAGACCGTCGTGCGCCAACTGCTTAGGGTGCCTGCGTTCAAACCCGCAGTTATTGAGCGGTATTTGATCATTACTAAGGTAAATTTAACCTATTTTAATACGACATCGAAACATCACTCGCTTAATGGCAACTATTCTAATACAATATTAAATCATGACATATTTATTATCATATCATGACATATATAATATTAATATAGTATTAAGTCATTTTAATGGTTTTACTACTAGTACCTGGATGCCCGAGCTTTGGTATTTTTTTAGCAAACAGACATTGACTTCGTGTCACTTAACAACGCCATCTACTGGATCAATTTTATTGCTCACAAAAATAGTATTATTATTCGCCAATAGATGTCAGGAAGAGTCATATTTTTCAGTTTTAACACGAATAAAATGACAGTTCCTTAAAATGATAGATCGATTATCTAATCGCCCCCGCAACCCCCTACATACTAAATTTCATGAAAATCGTTGGAGCCGATTCCGAGATTCCAATTATATATTTATATATACAAGAATTGTTCATTTAAAGGTATAAGATAATTTATTATTACTTTATTAACAAGTGTAGGTACCTAAAAATATTACTACACATCTACATTTTCTAGGTGGTAGAGTCTCGCAGCGACTCGCCCGGATTCGTACCACTGCCTTACCTACCACGCCATAATGTTAGCGCTTGCCATTGACGTTTTCCGACTCGGAGGATAAGGTAGCCGGTAAACTTACTTTTGCTCGAGGCCTAACATCCCGGCCTCAGGTTGACAACGCACCATTACCACCTTTGGTGTTTCTAGGCGTCTGCTTGTTTGCTTCCAATATCATAAAAAAACGCAATCGACGAAACCCAAAACACTAAGCTGTATCTCTGTCCGAATTATCGCTTTGTACAATTACTATTTAGATCACTTTTTGTTTTCCTTCATCGTTTTGAATTTAATCGGACTTTGAACACGTAGCCCTCCGAAGGCAAAGGCTTGGTTGCAGCACCAATAGCCTCTTTAGTGTTGTTGCGGCCATTATATTTTGTACAATACTGTACCTTGCTCCTGTCAGTTTGATAAAAAATACATTAACTAAAATTGTTTGATAAAACCATTATTTTTACCATTATAGGTTTAATAATATGCTTTATCTCCCTAGACTATTATAACTGAGGATGATATGTCCAACTTCAGTAATGAGAGTCCCCCGAGTTTGGTGATGGGTCGCCTAGTGCACGACCACGGCCTCTGGAGGTTTATATATCTTCCAGATCTGCTGGCGAAACTCTTAGGGCATGAAGGTATTCAGCTGGTCTTAAAGTTATTATATTAATTAATATAGATATTATATATAATTTCGTGAATTGTGCCCTTCACTTTAAGGTGGTAGATCAGAGACCGTTCCAAAACTATAGGACTGCATTTGTGTTTTTTTTCATATTATACTAGCGGCGACATAACAAAACAAAAAAAAAGAAATTAAAACAACTGAAAAAAATTTCAATTTGACAGAAAAATACCCATTAACAAAAGGATCCGCCATTTATTGAATTAATTTTTGTTACAAAAAATGTGATAAATGAAGAACCGCTCGACCGATTTTATGCAAACTTTACATAACAATAAATTTACCGTTCTTGACTTATGAAATTACAACGAAAAGTGGCATTGATTTTTATATATTATATACTAGCTGACCCAGCAAACTTTGTATCGTTTGACATTAATGTTTCGATAGTAGCGCAGTCTGTCGGATCCAATGTGAAACATTCCAAAATCAACTACTATAGTCTATTCGCGTTAAGAAAATAGTGACTCATCGCTGTCAAGCAGTCAAAATTAGAAAGTCGTGTTCACATTGACCAGTTGAAATGTGCCCTTCAAAACGTCTATTCGCGTTAAGAATGTTAAAAATAAGGTTTTGATAAACTTAATCTTTTTGAAATATCAACCTTGCTATATATTGTTTTCTGTTTATTTTTGAAGAATTGCTGTAACCAATGAAGAAAAAAATATCACGTCTGACTTAGATGATGTTTTATTTTATGATGAATTATTTTAATATACATGCTAATGAAAATTCTGACGAATCTGATTAATTGTTACATTACTTGAATTTTAAATTTTCAAAATATTGTAATAAAAAGTTTGCTTTAATGTTAATGTTTTAATTTATACCCCAGTATAAACAGGCCTTTACTTTGCAGTTGCACTGATACGTCACTATTTTCTTAACGCGAATAGACTATACTTATTATTAAAAAAATAATTAAAAAAACATTTTCCAGGAGACCAAATTGTGAATCTAAACTATTCTCGAATCCCCTTGAATACCAAAAAAACAAAGAAAATTCAGTGACAAACACACGAACACAAGAATTATATATATAAAGATTATATAGAAACATAAATAAGCATACAGATTTGCTGATGACAGACATGAGAGACTCCTTGTTATTACTTGCGTTGCCTACTTTTAGGCAGCTTACGTAAGTTTATCCACTCTATACCTACTCCCCAGAAGAAGACAACTACGAGCACAGACGTGGAGGCAACAGGGTCAAATAACCCTTGGCTAAATATGATAGTTATGCCTAGTATTGTTTTTGTTGGTTGGTATCCATTCATTAATTCCTTCGCAGGTGACGTCAAAGAAGGAAAAGATTCAGACGAAGGCAGTTTCCTGCACATTCACATACGGGAGACCAAGGGGGCGGACGGCATCGTTAGGATATCTATTACTTTGAATAAACGACGTAAGTATATCTATGCTTATAGAATAACATGTCCTCTCTGATTGATTCATCATCGCCGAGCAGAAACTGTTAGTTACAGTCATGAAATTTGGTGAAAAGGACGTTTTACTACGGACGGAATTTTGGAAATTCTACACCCAGGGGGGTTAGTTAGGGGTTGAAAGTTTGTATGGAAGATCGTCATTTTTTAAGTTAGAAATATTAAACATTATTTTTGGGTACTTATGAAAAATAAGTAGATACGTATTTAAGCGTTTCTGCAAATTCTACCCCTAAGGGGGTGAAATAGGGGTCGAAAGTCCTAATTAATGTGGTATACAAAGAAGTCTTTAATTAAAATAATATTTTTAATTAATCAGTAAATATATTAATTGTCACTCCAGCAACGTCGCAAGTCTCAGCTAGTTTAATGATATATGTACCGTAAAAGTAGGAAAAATTGAATCCAATTAAATCATCACGTCCTATCGCAAAAAGAAATCATCTGTTATTTTTTCAAAAGTTAGCTAATGGTTCACAGATGGTCCCACATAATTTTATCAATATTAGTGGTCGCCCGTTGGTCGAAATTCGACCATAATAAATTTTAATATCTTGTTTTTAAGAACGCCATCTTCATTTCTCAGGACCAACTACTTTGTTTCCAAACTTTTTAGTGCGCCATCTGTTATCTTTTATCGTTATCATCAATATATTTGTTTGTGTGTGTCAAATGCATGGTAGTGTGGGTAACGTTTTATTTATTTATTTAATGTACTTTATAAGCATTATTGAAAAATATTAGCGTTCTGCACTTCTTCTACACATAAACTATAAGTGTGCCAAATTTTATGCTCCTGCGTCCGCGCAATTTTCGTAAAAAAGAGGTCCAAAGTTTTGACATCACGTAAATATACAGATACCGCAAGTTGTGCTTAATAATGTATTTCGCGTATTTGCCTTAATTTTGCTTAAATTATGTCTTCGACATAGATGAATTACATGTCTTTACGCCAAGTCCCGTACGGGGTGTGCAGAGAGTACCGAGTACCAAATGTCACGATCCTTGCAGACCAACCCGGCTTCCTCATATTAATTACCATTTTCATACAAACACGCCGGTTTCGGAAACTCTTGACACCACACTCGCATAAAACCTTTGGATATTTGATCGTGGAATGTCAACCTAGGTGTAACCTACATCCATCCACTTTCATCTTTCATTCTTTCCAAATGACCGAACCAACGTAACGTGCCCTTTCTCAATTTAACACCAACACTTTCTTTTAATACCTAGCGTTACACCACAGATATTCCGTAGCGCTTTCATTTTGACCGCATTTATCCTACCCTAACACTTTTCACCAAACCCTCGCATCCATACAACTACGTTGGGGTAATAGGCACAGAATTATGCAAAGCAAGTCTAGCATTTCGACTTAAAACCTCGCTTTGAAATAGCTTACCCAGCGCTCCATTCACACTATTCCCTGCACACACTCTTCTTTCCAGAACTATGCAAGACAACAGCCTTTTGCAAATTTCATCAATGGATCTAGTCGTTTTTCTGTTATACTTAGTAATTCATAAATTTTCATCTATGTTGACATCCATAAAATTCATGTCGTCAATAGACAAATATTTTATAAACACCAGGCACAGAAATATACTATGTTCATGACACAAATACCTGCCTCAGTCGGGAACAAAAACTACGCAGTTAGTCGGTGGCGTTAGCCTTTTACGCCAAATCTATTTGCGGAGATGTATAAATTGAAATTTTATATTTAGATCTACCCGCGAAAATATTGAATGAGGCAAAAGCACGCCAATCGAGTTCGGCAGTGTTCGCGTGCAGCTCGTGCGCTGCCGTCTACCAGACTGAACAAGGGCTAAAGTTACATCAAGAGGTAAATATACATTTTCAATAGCCTTGTAAGGCATACATGCTGACTTCATCATAGTTCACTTTCGTTTCATTCACACTTCATGGTTCAGTCACACCGTTCATGCTTCGTATGTAGGCGATAGTTGTACAGCATAGTGAAAACTATGTTCTAAAATCTCCAATATGCGTACAATGTCTATAGACAAGAATGTTTTTTTTTTAATATTTTATATACGTGAAATAAATATCCTGGATATATTACACAAATTGAATGTCACATCAAAGTAAGAAAATTATATGGTGTGTTATGGGTGTTTGTCAACTATACTAATACATAGAAATACCAGAATAAATTTAGTAATATGGGTATTTATTTATGAGGGGCATATAGCATTTGTATGATGAACATTTAGATGTCTGCATTTTCAGGTTTAGGTGTTTATTCAAGTTGTTCTATTTCTATTATCTATAAGACAAAAACTTATATAAATACTTACTACTAATTATTTATATAAGTATTACTAATTACACTGTATTAGATAGTTAGACCATTACACAAGCATATAGTTTGGTTTTTTAGGTTAAATTTAGGTTTTAGATTAAATTTGTATACGTATTTTTATTTTAGCACTTGCCCTGTGCTTGGGATAAATTTTCTATAAATTTTAAAGAAAGAAAAAAAATTTTTTTCTTTCTTTAAAATTTATTTTTAATTAATGAATTTATTTTTTTCTATAAATTTTAAAGAAAAAAAAAATTCTTTCTTTAAAATTTATAGAAAATTTATCCCAAGCACAGGGCAAGTGCTAAAATAAAAATACGTTGCGAAAAACGAAAGTTATGGCCATTCTAAAATGTGAATTTCATCTGTAATGATGAACTCATTTGGTGGGTACTCAGAATTGTGTATCTATAGGACATAACTACCCGCGTTAACGGGTTAGAAAGGAATTAAAAATTTCGCCACGGGACTTGAATCCTCAGTAGCTCAATTGGTTAGAGCATTCGTCGGCTTGAGACGAAAGGTTACAGGTTCAAATCCTGTCTGGGGCGAAATTTTTTCTTTCTTTAAAATTTATAGTAAATTTGTATAACTTGTCCAAGAATATTTATTTATTTAAGTTCATACTGTAACGAGAAACTAATGAAATATATTATTTTTCAGGCTGAATGTATGGAGACCGATGACGTTTTAACCATAGACACAACTTCTGTCGAAAATAACAGCAGTTCGTATGCTGTTGTGAAGTCCGGTAAATTAATACAGTACATGTGTTACCAGTGCAATGTGAGTGCATTATTTATTATGGCAGTATTAACTACGAGTAGTGGAATTCACGTTGGCACTTAGAATTTTAAGTAATGTAAATAAAAATGTCCGATTTGTTCGGGATCAACTCCGTTATTGCTGAACTGATTTTAATCAAACTTCGTAATATCTGTTATTGGATAAATTTCGAAGAAAGGAGATCTTTACCCCGATATCTAAACAGGTTTCCGCGGGAGAGCTAAATTTAAATATTCGAGCGTAGCCGCGGGCAACGGCTAGTTAGCACTAGCCGTTTATGTGCAGTATGATTTTTTAATGAAACTACTAATATTTTTTTCTGTCAAAAATTATTATGTGCCCTAGCTTTATTAATGATAAACTTTTTTTTTCAGACGTTTTTCACAAAACTTAGTAATTGTCAAAAACATATTGCAACACATTTTAATAATTCCAAAGAGAATAATACAAGTCGGAAGCCTGTACCTGTGTTTAAATGTAAGATGTGTCCCAGCAGCTTCCTACACGCTTCTACACTATCCAAGCACATTGTGAGCAAGCATATTAAAATCAAGCCTACATAGAAATTCATATATTTTTTTTAAAACCTGCCTTTTATTTTAAGATAAGGATCCTTATCTGTTAAACTGTTTTCCGTAAATGCGAGTCTGCTCGGATGATACATCAAGGCTGAACCACTTATAATTTGAACATGAAAATAGATTACACCTAGGAACATTTAAGTTTTTGAGCCTGAGCTCCAAGGGATTCCGTAGGATAGAACCTAATGCAGGAAACCTAGGATCCCAGGCTAAGGTTGGCAACGCACCATTAACACCTTAGATGTATTAATAGGTGACGTATTTTTTAACATACTTTTTTTGAATGAGTCAGGTAAATGAGCACATGGTTCTCCTAATGAGGAGACAACCGTGGCCTTTAGATGCCATAGGTAGCCTGACCTGAGGCCGGAATGTGAGGCCTCTTGTGCAAGACTGCTACCCTAACGGACTGGTATATGACAGTTATTATGACGGCAGGAATATATAAAGCGGTAGATCCCTTACCGGGCAAGTTGCCGTCGGCACTCAGCAGTAGGCTTGTTAGTAATAACCTATATTTTAACCAGTACTCACCTCTTACGAGCTGCCTGGCAGGTAAATGGTTTATTCTACCTAGCACACCCAGATAAAAAATAGGGTCAATTGGCTGCCTTTCTATTTTGTATAAGCTATCTTCTGGCTAACTCTCACTAAAGGTTTGGATTCCCACAAATATTGTTTTTATAAAAATAAGAAAAACTATGATTTTGATTTTTTTATTCGAAATCATTTCTTTATTCAAATATTTAAAATTTACATTTGAAAATTTTTAAGATAAAGTTCACTCATACCTTTTGAGATGGTACTAGTACCTTGTTTTTTTTTTATAGGCACCATAAATAAATACTGTATTTAGTGGCTTATCTAACTATCTTCAATAGGAGTTAGTCTTAAATAAGGCCACGGTTTATATGTATGTGTCCAAAGTATTCAATGTTCAATGTATGGTGAGATTTTTCTTGCATATGTTTTAAACTATCAGATGATTTTAATTAAAATATATCAGCGAAAACCCCGTCCAAATCCTCTTGTAAAAACTGAAAATCATCTTGTAATGTATTATTTTCTGGAGTACTACTTATACCTGGAACAATAATCATAAATTACGCAGTCAATATTTTTCTTAAGTTGAGAAATACAATCATATAGACATAAGATATGTTATAGTCGCGTTTCTAACTTGCGGCTGACATCTTAAGCTGCTAGTGTAAGATGACTCTACCATAATCAGTTACCTCTGTGTGTGGCCGCGATTCCGATCCGGTAGTAGTTTATAACACGTGAATAAAGATTTATCTGATTGTTAATAAAAAAACGACGGGTTGCACTCCGGGAGTGCCGGCAGAAGTGAAAACTTGAATATTAATGTTGTGCATTTTTGATATTTTGGAATGGTTCAAGAATAATTTTGCACGAATTGCTTTAATTATCAGTATGAAAGTACTATCGTTTATGTGGTAGAATACATTATTCATTTATTGCACTATACATCGACCATACATCCCAATAGACGCCTATTCTTTATAATTTTGCTTTGAAATAATTCTGGCAAATAGCTGAGGTGCGGGGAAGTGAGGCACTGCTTTCTTATTGGCCCTTGCAATGACAACACGTCATATTCATAAACAGATATGTAAGATTAGGGATGAGACATGTTTAATACGAACAATATATTTTATCGATATGCCTTTTATTTTATGAAGTACGACATTGTAACGGATTATATCGCATTTTGTTATTGCACCTCACATCGCAGCTATGCAAATCAACGTCTCAAGGTCATACATTTTTGCGGTTGAGAGTAATATCCGTACTTGAATATATTAGGTCCTTACATCTGTAAATGGCGTTTTGAAGGGGAGGAACATAAGTCGAATATTTTTAAAGTAATATATTTATTTAATCAAAGTATGAACCATTGTTTCCTATGAACATTTGCCATCTCATAAGTAATTCATTGATCCCTCTACTAAAAAACCATTTCAACGGGAAACAATAAAATCTTTGGACGTGGTTTGGACTGCCACATCGAAATTGAATTTTTCGAAAACAATAATAATCTGTTGAAGTTAGGTTCAGGTGCATGTTTTTTACATTCCAATTGATGCTCTTTTAATTGAAAAGCCGTCTGCTGTGCAGTAGGTATGTGGTCTAGTATTGTCATGAAGCAGCAGTGACGTAAAGTGTATAAAACAATCTTCTACAAAATGTTGAGATTTAATTCAGTATTTGGAATTCGGAAACCAATTCTCTCGTCTGGTTTCTTTAAACCAAATTAGATTTTTATTTTATGATCTTGCGGATACCGGATATAAAAGACATACTTATCAAATTGAATAGTTTTAATTCATTCAAGTAATTCCCACCTGAACTACAGAATATCGTTGAAATACTGTAAACATATTAGTTTTAAAATTGTCCCAGCCCTTTGAAAGTTTTATGACATATTGACCCCAACATAGTCTATCGGAACCAGCCTTGAATTTATATCACCCAGATAAGCACCTAATGCACTTAAAAGAGTTCAATAAAATCAGCTCGACTATATGAGTTATTCAATAACAAATAACAGCGCCCTCTACCGCAGAAGTTCAGTTTTCCATCGTGTTGGTCCGAGTCCGCTGACTAAAATAGATCACCTGCCCTTCTGCCAGGCACCTCGTAAGTGGCGAGCAGAGGTAAAACAGGTAATTGTCAACAAGATGACTGGTGACACAGTGGTGTGCAGCAACTTCCCTGGGTAGTTATCCACCGCTTAACCCATTCCTGCCGCTATAATGACCGTGTCACATTCCGATTCGGAGGGTAGAGACGCCAGTAGACTTGTTTGAGACGACAGTAGAATTGTGGCTTTATATTCCGACCATAGGACAGCAACGCACCTGTGACATCAATGGTGTCTATAAGCCATGATTATCTGTTACCAATAAGAGAGCCGTGTGCTTGTTCGCTGACTTTTTACATGAAAAAGAGTGACTATCCAGAGGCCAACTCAAAAGTACACAGAGTAAGAAGTTTTTAATTGTTTCTGTCAGTGCTTAAATTTATCGATAAAATATCTAAATACCTACATACAATACCGGTATCCTATTCAGGATAAATAAATAAAAATGTCGATAAAATAGATTTGCACATTAGTCCATCACTAGCTGTATGTAAACGAAAGTGATAGCTTGAAAATTACATGTGTAAGAAAGGGATATAAACCCGCATCTAACAATGACTGACCAGTATATGATGAACTCCGATAAACATCAAATAATTCAAAATGTAATTATGAATGTTATTATTTTTAATTAACCTACGGAAAGTTGTACCATCTTTTTGGTAATTTTAAGTGCGGCTGTCTTTACCGTACTACCATTTAATTGAACAAGCAGTCATTTTATATATTTTTTTTTTATTTTTTATACAATAACGCGACAATGCTTACAGGTCACAAACCTGGTCGATCCTGTTCATATCTTTTTAAGTTATAAGCTACATTAGAGCAATTACACTTATGTGTTGACAGAACCGTGTTGCCTTACATGCGACATCTATTGGGATGTGTGGTCGATGGCACTATAGTACACAAACATGACAACACGAATATTTGCGCAAGCACCCTGCGCCGTCTTACGAATTTTCGATCAGGTCACGTGTCCTAACGCGAGTTTAGAAGTTTTTAACCATTCCAAAAAAGTGCGCAAACACCGCTAAAGAAGTTTTAACTTCAAAAATGTGTGTATTGGTGTGACATTTCTTTATGGCATCAATTTCCTGGAGCGTCAAGACGAAGTAACATAGGTTTCATGGGGAGTAACAGAAAAATGGGACGGCAAATATTTTTGATGCGACGATAAGATACCATAGAACATCCGATTAGTTGCAATGACTTCATGATTTTAAGGATGACTCTTTACCATTAAAAATTAAGCTACGATTAATCAAAATTGACCAAGTTGAAACATAGACATCTCATAAAATTTATGAGAAATCGACATTGTTTACTGCAACAGGAAAATAAAAAAACAATAAATATCTGTCAATATTATTGGAATGGATACAACCCCAAAAAGACAAAAATGTGCTTATGATATCACCAATGTTATACTCAAGAGACCGAAAATTAAAAAAAAAACAGACATTCTGATATGAAAAACATTACTTTACCTGCAAGATTTTTATCAGTCTTGAGTATAGTGAAATCCCCTAGACATTCTTTTGTAAAACCATTTGGTAGCTGTTCATTTTCTGATATCACAGTTGAACTATAAATTGCTGATATATTACTCAATGTAATGTTTAAATAATGTTTCTTAAAGGCACTCCCTGTGGTTAGTACAGTTGGCTTGTATAGAAGCAAGGCACAATACTTAGAAACTATGTACGCTGAGAAATGTGACCAAGCGTCTCTGTGTAAAGTGCATTTTATATGACCTAGAAAATATAATCATTTTTAGTTGGTTGGTAATTTGCTTGAATTACTCTTTAAAACTAAATCTAGACAACGAACTATATCCACAAACATAATATTGAGTTGCAATATGAAGAAGATTAAATAAGGTAGACATAAATTATTTTTAACCCAATATCAAAATGGTCTCACACGGAAAAGCTAAATAACTTGAATATAGAGGCATAGCTGCTGGTAAAAGTATTTTAGGTCAATAGTTAAAAAGCAATGGTACATGTAATTCTGGAGTATGCAAAAATGTATACAGAGGTTTTATTATTATTTGCATTGAAGTACTTGAGTTTTTTTTACCATGAGAAGATCACTGATAATGACACCTGGAAATCTTACTCTCTGCTCACTTTGGCCACCATTTGGTTTAAAAATGTATTTTACATTTATTTTATACTTGTATAGGACAAGCAATGGAGTAACAAAACAACTTTTCATTTCTTGAAGGTATATAATTTAACTTACTATCTAGATTTTGGAACTCATTCAAGGTTTGTAGTTTATATTTTTATTAAGGCAAAAATGTAATACTGAAACATCCCAGTAACATTACTTAATTGTAAATCAACTGCATGATACAGACCTGTTTCATCTCTTAGAGTTATTAATGGATCTACAGCAGATCTATCAATTGCTTCAACAGATGCCAAGACTATTTGTGCTTTTTTACATTGCAAATTTCCAGCTAATGCCTGACTTTTTATGGACTTTATTTTGTTTATGCCGTTTAAGTTTTTAGTGTCTTCTTCTAATCTTTTCCATAATGGTGTTCCATGAATATCATTTAATGTGTTAAATGAGTAATCTATATCCTGTAATGTAAAATAACTACACATAAATATTAGTATTTGAAATTCCAGTGTGACATTTTTAATGAGTGGCTGTGTTTTTATCAGATAGATTTTAGAATTAAAGATAGGCATGACAAAAGAATCACTAACTAGTCAATTTTGAACTGCTGAGATTTTGGGAAAGAAACAACAGATTTTCTTTTCTTAACTAACAATACCTAGTATCAAATCAAATTTATTGCTTCATCTGTCACATAACAGGTATTACAAATTACTCCCACTAATTAATTGAAGGACATAATATGTAGCCTCTTAGGGTGTTGCAAATTGGTGCTAAATGATCCATTCTAGTTTTCACATTTCAAATTTATCAAATATAAATTTATCAATATGAATTTTCCCCGTGTTGGTCCAGGCTCCTTTGCAGAATAGACCATCTGCCTTTCTTGCTAGGCAGCTTGTAAAAGGCGAGCATAGGCTTATCATCACTAACACCGTGACATCTGACTAGGTGGTAGAGTTTCGCAGCGACTCGTCCGGATTGGTACCACCGCCTTACCTATTCCTGCCGCCATAACGTCATGACGTGTTCCGGTTCTGAGGGTAAGGTAGCCGGTAAACTTACTTTTGCTTGAGGCCTAACATCCGGACCTCAGGTTGGCAACATACCATTACTATCTTTGGTGTCTCTAGGCAGCGTGAATTTCTTATCATCAGGAAATCCGTCTGCCTGATTTTATTTTATTCAGTAGTTAATGTAAGACTTCATGGTTGTAACATAAGGGCCAAAACTATGTATTTTTAATTTTGACAGGGGTAATTCTAAATTATGTTTGTATTTGTTTCTTGTTTGTATTTGTTGCTTGCTTGCTTTTTAAATAAATGGGGATGTTTTCTGACAAATTTACAGACTTGTAATATATATAATAAATAAATATCCCTAGACAAGTTACACAAATTGACTAACCCCAAAGTAAGCAAATTATATATGCTTGTGTTATTTGGTGTTAGTCAATGATTCTAATACATAGAAATACTTAAATACATACTAGAATAAATTTAATAAACACCCAGACCCAGAAATGCAGACATCTAAATGTTCATCACACAAATGTCTGCTCCGGGAATTAAACCCACTCCTCGCGGTTGGTCAGTGTAGTTAGGAGTGTATGCTAGCCACTCGACCAACAATATTATGAAAAATATTGATGTTGAAGTTAAAATTTTAAGATTTTTGAATATGGTTTGCAACTTTCAGACTCTTTTATGGATAATAATGTATACCTACTTAAAATTACAAAATAAACATCTGAACAGCTTTCGTAGAAACTACCTGTTCGTAACAGAAAAGTCAACAAAACTTCATCTTAATATACTGCCCAGATGATCAATTTATCTATTAATTACAAAAAACATTTTACAGCATGTAGTACATGTCCTTGCTTAATTTCCCCCACTTGTTGAGCAAAGTTTATCATATGCAGGTGAGATGTACCTAAACTATGCTGAGTTACTAAGTTGGTATTATTGGTACTCCCTAACTTATAACTGTGTTGTACTGTCTAAAATTAATCCAACCCGTACATAATCCAAAACATAGCTAATGTACAAAAAATACCTAAACAATTAACAAGAACACTGGGTCTAAGCAAAAACTTTACAAACAGTGTTAAAGACACATATTACAAAGACTTTCTCATATGTACAAATACTATAATTATTCCTGATCTATTTACCAATTGATTGTAAGTAACCATAAAAAAAATAGTACCGAGACTGAAGAATACCTGAGAAAGTAATTCTATTTGGTACATAGGTTCATCTTTTGTTTCATT
>NJDC01057151.1:0-32234 GCA_002245475.1 Calephelis virginiensis | reverse complement strand
AAATGGACGCTATTTTGAAAAGTTATAATAAAACTAATAACTTGCTAGAATGCTTAGTTTTTGATTTTCTAAGAACTTTCAGTTTGACCCTCGTATATATATTTCTCGAGTTCGTGTGTTTGTCTCTGAACTCCTAGACGACTGCAGCGATTTTGATGAAATTTTTTGTGTGTGTTCAAGGGGATTCGAGAATGGTTTAGTTTCACAATATGGTCCACTGGAAAATATTTTTTAATTATTATTTGTAAGGAGTCGTTAATTTTGAAATGTTTAATTGAATTTTTTGGATCCGGTAGTAGCTGTTAATGTCAAGCGATACGAAGTTTGCTGGGTCGGCTAGTAGGACTATATTTTCTTCGTCTATTGCCGTCGGTGTAGCTAGACACACACTAAACCAGATGATAAGTTATTATATTTTTATCTCAAGAACACTTCAGTCGTTGTAGAAGAGCTTATGCGGTGAAAACATAATGCTAAAGCAAAACCAAACAAATTTATCAAGTTGTCCCTATACCAAAGAAAATCGAGGTGTCAACGGACAATTCCATATGGGGTAATAATGAGTGAAGAAATAATTCTCAAAACAATTTATTTATTAGTTACTACCAGAAATCAACATAATATTATTTCTTCTCTCTATGTCTGTGTCAGGATTATTTGAGCTTAGGACGCTAATACTCAAAGAGCAACATGACATATACGGGTTAGTCGTAAGTGAGAGTAAAGAGCACCGACACAATACACGAATCATAAACCATCTCTTAAATTTGTGGTGTCTTTTTATCACAACAGACTATTATTTAAAAAGTATAGCTTCATCTTCTAACCGCTTAAGGAATTTGGTCTGAAGATATATTTGTATGTGTATGTATTTTTTTATTCAACCAAGTGGGATGTTAAATAAATGGCAAGAAAACTCTTGAGTGCCAAAATATAGTTTTTGAACACTTGACGGTAAAAGAGGGGTGTTATAAGTTTGATTTATATGGGAGTATGTGTGCTTGCGTGCGTGTGTAAGTGTGTGTTTGTTTGTGTGTGTGTGCTTGCGTGCGTGTGTGTGTGTGTGCTTGCGTGCGTGCGTGTGTGTGTGTGTGCTTGCGTGCGTGTGTGTGTGTGTGTGTGTGTGTGCTTGTGTGTGTGTGTGTGTGTGCTTGCGTGCGTGTGAGTGTGTGTGTGTGTATGTGTGTGTGTAGCATTCTTTCAAGATTTTCACCTTACGGTCTGTTGCAGCATTTCTACTTAGCTTTCCGTTAGAAATAAGCAGTAGTCAGGTAAACGCTTTAAATAATAGTACTCTTATTTTATACTTGAAAGAGTGTTATGTGTCCGGCTTACGTCTTTTGTGTGTGAATTGTGTTTTTTTTCGATTTTCTAATAGAACAACGTTGTCCGAGATATAATGAGATAGGTTGACGATAGGTTTGCCATCTATCACATTGTTGGTTTTAGTATATTCTGCTCGTCGTTGTTGCCCTGGTTGTACCTTTGCCTATTTCTTCGGTGATGTGGGCATGAAGATACTTTTAAATAAAATAGGCTACTTGTTATCCCGATATCTGGATGAATTTCTGCGAAAGTGCTAAAAACCTACAAGAAGCGGTTGAAGGTGCAAGCAAAAGTTAGTAGGTCATATCAGATACGAGTTATAAGAATAAATGAATGCTTAATGCTATCAAAATTTAATGTATCATTAAAAATCACAATGTTTTTGCGATAATAGGTCTGAAGTTCAAAATATTATTGAGGTTATATAAATGAATTATAGAGTCACCTTATGTAAAAAATCATTTACTTAAGGTGACTTTATTTATCACCTTAACAAAGGAGTTTTATTACATTATTTAATTGCTTTGTTGTTGATAAATATAGCAAAATATTAACAAAATCACACCAACATATATACCAAGGGAATACAAATTCGTTAAATGGAACTTCATTTTATACTCTTACACATTTAAAGTGTTAGACTATCCAGAAATAACATAGACTAAGCTTAATCAAAATCGGGCTAGGAGAACCGAAATTATGAATAATGGCATGTTTGTAACAATTGCATGGTCAAACGAATTTGCCTGATACAAGTTCCACGTAGATTTTGTCCTTTCTAATAGAGAAAAACAAAAAGAGGTAGACTAAATTTTATTAATACGAGACTACTGTCATAAATTAAGGGTTAAAGCACATAGTTTTGATTCAGTTGTGTCTTTCCAAAATTATTCCCATCTTCATATACCTTTTTAAATAAGAGAACAAGTAAGCAGGTATCTCTTTTTGCGAGTATGTTTTGCAAGATTATTGACTGATATTTTTTTATACTAATAGAAGGAAAACTGATAAGGATGAATATGCTGTTGATTAGAAAGGCGTGTCGCCTATGGGCACTTAACATGTTAAAGCCATGCCAAGCTGAGGCTATTGAGCGTCTGAATCGAAACACGGGGATAGAAGCACAGGCACAAGCACAGTAGGTAAGACGGTGGTAAAGATTACCGAAGACTTCAGAACTACCTAGTACGGCTGACTACTTTTAAGGAATAGCACCGTTAAGCCAGTTTTTCCGTTCATTGATTGGCTGTTTTAATTTTATATTACCATTTTGACATTGGTGTCAAATGTAATTTGATATTAGTTTTAGTATTTATTGATTATTCTCCTCACCTTGAAATACATAAAGTATTGAAAAACGTTTTTATCATTAAGTTATAATTTTTTTAGTTTTAAACGTCAAGGCCGTGACTTTGATATTTTTATTAGTATTATTGAATTAATATTTATTAACAGAAATGATCCTAAGTAATTTCGAGAGTTATCCCTTATTCACACATTCATCAGATATGTTTTATTTTAAATGTTTTAGTCAGATAGTCCTACTTGTAGATATATGGAAAACGCACATTCGTATACATATCTACTAATGTTATAAATGCGAAAGCGAGTTTGTTTGTCCTTCTTTCGCGTCGCAATCAAGCTATGTATATGTGCATACACATATTTAATAGTCAAACGAGCTTACCTGTACGTGAAGTTCGACTTGTGAAGTTGTGGTCTCGTCCGAAGATGATGAGTGTGACGCCAGATGGTCCAAGACCGGGACTACATTAGTTTTCTTACGGTCAATATTAATAATCAATCCTAATCCAAAACTTGCTGTCCAAGATTGATATTTTGATCTATTTTTATGTTATCGCTTGCCAATAACATATCTGTGGACAGGATAAATATAGCAATTAGGTATGGCATAGGCCACCGGATACGCAGCTATCTAGATTGCTTGAAATCCATTAGATTGAGATACATTATTAACATTGGCCGTTAATAATCGAGGACGAGACAACAGTGAACATAATCGCCTATGCATTTTCTTACTATTTTTTGCCTATGGGTTAGGTTAGGTACTCTCATTAAAGTATTGACCATTGACCTAAATCGGTGAAACCGATTTTCCAAAAATAACAAAAAATAGACAAAAAACTTATTGATAATAATAACAATGGAGTGTACCAAGTGCCGGCAATGGAAAGTGTAGAAATTTTATTTGTTTTTACAGGCTTCAAGTTTTATTGGTCGAGTTCAGCAGTACTTATCAAATCATCCGAACGTCACAGTTATTGATAATTTGGACAATGTGAGAATATTACTAAATAGGTAAATATGCAGATAATACTTTTAGGTCTAGATATATAAATTATAAAGCCTCAAAGAGCTGTGCTTGTACATTGACGATATGTCAGTAAAATTGAGATTTTTTTTTAGATACCTATTTGTATCTTTGAAAATACTCTTGCCGACCCGGCGAACTTCGCTCACTAGCACTCGATACTCTCAGTCTATTTTGCAAGAGGACTTAGCGTGAAGATATACATATATGTACATGTTAAATTACCTATACGATCCAATGTTTCTCTACATTCCAGATTTCCAGTTATTTGATCGTGTTGTTATATCTGTAGTTTCTAAACTATATAACTTATGACTTGGAAAAAAATATTGAAAAATCTATAAAGTACATAAAATGAAACAAAAAAGTATGAACAAAATCGGACTAGGCGTCAATAAATTATAACCCAAAGTACATTTTGAGTTCTACCCCTCTAAATAAAAAGTAACGAGATAAGTAAGTGCTATAAAAAGTTTCCTATTAACTTCCTCGGATCATAAAGTATCTACCAGACAAATTTTGTTACAATTGTTTCAGTAGACTCGGCGTTAATTGCGGTCAGGATACAAACAGACAGACAATTATTCTAAAAATGATAAAAACTTGTTATTTTACCCATTTTCAGACGCCTGCAACTATTTTTCTCAAATATTATCTTCAATATACGAAGGTCACCCTTCTACAGTTTTATTTCATGTTGCAAAAAACCTGATTTCGATTTCATACCACGTTGTGTAAGCACAACAAAAAAACTACGCATTATTAAATAAAACTGTAAACTAGGGATATGTTGGGATATTGATAAAATATATATGGGACCACCTCTTCATCGTTACCTACCTTTAAAAGCACCAAATTTCTATCATTTTTAACCGAGTAATCGCGTAACAAACATAAGAAACATACGGACGAATTTATAACCTGCTTTTTGGAGGCGGTAAATAATCATAAACAAACAATAACTTAAATCTAATCTAAAATATAAAATTCTCGTGTCACGGTGTGCGTGATTGAACTCCTCCGAAACGGCTTTGCTGATTCTCATGAAATTCTGTGAGCATATTGAGTAGGTCTGAGAAAAGGCCAACATTTATTTTTCATAACCCCAAATAATGAGGGTGTATCACCCCATTTTTTTTACTAAAATCACATTAAAAATTTAACAGGGCAACGTATACCGGGTCAGCTAGTATAAATATAATACAATTATAACATAGTGTGTAAAAGCATGAATATTTTACTATATCGTCAGTCAGAGTTTTGAAAAATAAAGTGTCATAAAAACAATATAATTACCCAATGTAATATTATTTCCTAGTTTAAAACAAAAACTTACTTAAAAATACAGCGATAATTAGGTGACTAGCATCATCTAATTATTGTTGTATCTTTATTTATAAAGTCATGTCTAAATCGTTTATATTTCAAACAAAGATGTTGTAGTAGGGAAAACCCGCGATGCTAATAGTGTAGTTACTCCAGTGTCGTGGGGATCCATTGCACTATGTCTATTAAATAGTGGAGAGTAAAAAAGGTAATGTGAGGTTTTTCTTTTTAGCGGTGCGTTAAGTGATTAGAAGCTAAAATAACAATTCCAGTCACTTGATTATAGCCGAGCTCATCAGATATTAATATTATATATGTCTAGTGTGTCTCCGATGACAGAAATATGTCAATCAGATAACCTGCCGTAATGGACAATTAACATGTATGACTTGGTTTTTGAAAGTTTCTAAACCTTCTATTCCCGTACGTCTAGTTCAAATCTTCAGAAAATTTAAACATGCACTTATTGGCATGCAATAAGCCCGCCATACTCTAATCTGACATGCTCGAGTATATTATCGAGCCAAAAAAAAATAGACAGACAACCTTACATGCGCGCCTCTATATAGAGATTTGATACATAATGGACGTGTTTAACAATGGCCCAGGGTATCTCCCATATCTTAGTCTGACGCGCCTGAGCTACTTCAAAAATATCCTCTTGGGCTCTCCTACTATTGATCATACGCCAAACACTCAACCGTGACCAAAGATTATTATTTGACGTGTTTTCGTGGAAAATTTTCGTTTGTTTTTTTATTTCAAAACCTAAGTCCTTTTCCCGTCTTTGCCATCAATATTGAATAACTATAATAATAGCCTGCATAAAAATGTTTGAAAGACATTATAATGTTCTCGGATGGGCAGCGTTCGGGAAGCTAAAGGGTATCTTCTTGTCCAAATTACCGCAGAGCCTAAAGTCGAAAGTCTTCGACCAGTGTGTGTTACCGGTGATGACATATGGAACTGAGACTTGGCCGTTAAATGTGGGCCTCTTAAATAAGCTTCGAGTCGCTCAGCGTGCTATGGAAAGAGCTGTGCTCGGTGTTTCTCAATCTCATACGCAATTCGGCGATCCGCAAGAGAACGAGAGTAACAGGCACAGTTCAGAGAGTTAGCAAGCTGAAGTGGCAATGGGCAGGCCACATTGTTCGTAGAACCGACAACCGTTGGGGAAGAAAGGTTCTCAAGCGGCGGCCCCGCACCGGAGGACGTAGTGTTGGACGACCTCCCACCCGGTGGACTGACGATCTGGTCAAAGTCGCTCGGAGCCGCTGGATGCAAGCGGCTGGTTACCGTGACTTGTGGCGTTCTTTGGGGAGGCCTATGTCCAGCAGTGGACGTCCTCCGGCTGATAATGATGATGATAATGTTCTAATTTGGAAAAAAATACATTTACGTTAGCAATATAAATTTGCGACCTTCGTTTTTTAATGCAAGGAAGAAAAACATAGCTCTTGAAAGCGTCAATCCGTGACGTGTTTAGTATTTGCAAGTAGGAAAATAACATAACTATATTAAATAAGTATATAATACACGATCTTGGAAAAAATGTAGGGTTTAATTTCTTTTACAACTTTGTGGCATATCACGACCTCGTCATCAATATCGATTTATTATATTAATAGCTAGTACAGAAGTATTTTAACTCAACTTTAATAAACTATGTGTAAGTAATCGTAGAAATTAAAAATTCTTAATAATACCTGACAAAACCTCTCTCTAATCATTTTAATTCCGTCAGCTTTCAAACGAAAATAACCCCATCGAAATCGGTATATTCGTTTAGCAGTTATGATTCCACAGACAGACACACACAGACAAACTTGTCAAACGTATAACACCCCTCTTTTTCTGTTGTATAATTTGAATCACTGTTTGTTAGTTTTTCTCTAAAAGTTAAGTAAGAAAAATACTGTACCATGAACGCTTATAGCAGTATTATTTCCATCTTGATAAATGTCCGCCATTGTAAGCAACTTTATGGTATACGTCATAAGGTTGTCTTTCTCCGATGACTAATTATTATTAAAATAATATTGTTTTAAGAGTTTATGGTAACCCACCAGTACGTGTAGTAGTTAGTATATTAACGTCCGACTCACATCACAACCATGACCAAAGAGATTATATGGCGTATTCGTGGAAAAAAATAATTGAATTCTCCAATTGGGAAGAGGCAACTATCGCTTATAGACACTAACCTCCGCACTAATAAAATTTACGCGCCCGTTGATCTGGTGTGTAGCTTCATTTTTTGTTAGCAAAGGTTTTTTTTAAGGTAAAGTTACACACCAGCTCATATGGTGCGTAGGTTTTATTAGTATTAGGGGGCATATGTGTTACACACACTGCATCGTTATCGTATGGCTTGGGTTGAGACCCACGTATACAAGTCTACCGACTACTCGACCCTCCTTTTGACAACATAAAAGACGTATAGTTTACTTTTTTCAAAGCAGATTTTTTTTCAAATTCTGTTACGTTCAGTCCAGTAGGGTTGCTCTTGAATCTCGATGTGTTCAAATTTTAAATTGGACTCGGGTATGTAATTTTAGGTATTCCTGAATACAGTTCTAGCGACTTATTAACATTTAGTTTCGAATTCAACGAATTCGATAAAATAATTTATTATTCATTAGTTACTTAATGTCAATTATTCGCTAGTATTGTGTTAAAATGATATATCCGATTCCAATTTCCAATAGAGGTTCCACGTCTCACCTGGACGCAAAAACGCGCAGTTTTAATGTATGTAAAAAAACTGACGCTTGCTTTTTACGAGGTGTTTGAAAGGAAGTCATCTACCTACACAATGAAAATTAAATAAAAAATTAAATGAAAAAAAATAATTGTTTGTTTTCAGATATTATTATTACACCATTATGCAAAATGAATCATCGCTTGAGAACCTCGGAATATTCACACCGACATTTGCTGAGTTTAAAACTTGTAATTTGGAGCAGAATTATGAAATTATGAGGCAACGTGGCGTGACGTTTCCAGTGATATGCAAGCCAACTGTCGCCCATGGTTCCAAGTTGGCCCACAAGATGGTGGTGATATTCAATAAAAAAGGCCTAAAAGTTTGCAAACCACCTTGTGTTGTGCAAAGTTTTGTGAACCACAACGCTGTATTGCATAAAATATTTGTAGTTGGAAATAGGTTAGTACTTATTTCGTAACCTAGGTTTACATTTTACGACCAAATCGCTCGGGTGCTATCCGAAGGTGTCAAGGGTCTTCGAAACCGGCGTGCTTGTATGAAAAGGGTTATGAATGTGGAGGAAGCCAAGCAGGTTTGCAAGGATCGTAAGGGTTGGCACTCCATAATCTGTGCCTATCCCGTAAGGGACTTGTCGTGAAGATATATATGTATGTAAGTATGTATGTACTTCTTTCGTTATGTTTATTTTGCTTTACATACGCTAAGCTTTTTATAACTATTTGTTTAAGAAATCGTAATACTTGTCCTGGTTACAAAATGTGAATTTGTTTTAAGTATAGTGATGATAAATCTGCTGAGCGCGGTCTAAACTTATTAAAGTATGCTATCCTTTTTAAATGATACGAAAAAACAAAGATGCAACATTTTAGAAATGTCAAATTAGTTACTCCTCGTTTTTCGAGGAGTAGGTTAAACGTTTGAAGAAATGTCGCGTACAAACTAATCTTACTAGTGGCTCTAATGGAGTTTTGTCTCTTTCTATTACTTCCGTTAAAAGGAGATAGCGACAACTATAAATTAGTTTAATCAGAAATATCAGTAATACCTTTTCTGATATAAATAGTACCTAATTTTAAGTTAGAATTATGTCATAATTATTTTGTTTCACATCCTATTCTGCTTCGTGGTCTAAACCTATTTAGATTGAAATATAAGATTTAAAGTTAATTGTTGTAGAAACTGAACAAACGCACGCGCAATGCTCTGCTGAAATTTATCATACATATAGTTTTGGTGACGTAGGCATTTTCTAAGCACAAATTTTGAAAATCCCATCCCAAAAGGGGTAAAATAGTACAAAGAAGCTCCACGCCTGGGAAATCGCGTACAAAAGCTACATTAGCTTTAAAGTTGTCGTATAAATAAATAAAAAAGTTCAATGTCACAATAAATATTGCAAAATAATACATCAAGGTCAAGTCTTGAAGGTTATCAAAAAAGATCCTTTAACATTTTGTTTTTATTTTAGAAATAATTGGTCAATGTCGAAAGATTTGTTGTATGTATCTTTCGTGGCGGTAATTAATATTTTATTGCCACCTCGTTTTTCGAGTTAGCGTGCATGTATGTGTATTCTTAAAAAAAATTAAGTTTTAGGTATAATACTGGTTTTAACTATTGGTATTAAAGTGACTTCCTACTTTCAAACAGAAATTAAAAATATTTAATTCACATAGAACGTAATATAAGTATTATTTGTATTTTATTATCTTTATCGGCTCTGTGGTCTAGCGGTCCGTTGTTGGACGTAACTTCATGAGATCCCGGTTCGATCCCCGGGTTGGGTAGCAAAAAGAAAATGTGTTTTTTTCAATTTTCTCATGAAAACAACATTGCCCTAAACTCGATATGTGCCCGGTTGGTGATAGGCTTGTCACCAATCACATTCTGGGGATTAGCGTCTTCCACTAGTCGTGGATGCTCTGGTTGTGTCTCTGTTTACCGCTTCAAGGTTATAGCGTGAAAATACGAGTTAATTGCTATTTATTTATTTCGTCATAACTATTTTTTCTTATATTAATAGATTAGAATCACACCATTATCACCTTTGGTAGGCGCTATTAATTTTTTACTGTCGGAAAAGTCTACAATACCATTAAAAAGTATAGATGAAAATAAATGTCAACTGCCCAAACAAGTTTGACGAACAAATTCAACGTCTAATTTACCATCTTTTCAGATATCACATTTGCGAAAGGCCCAGCCTCAAAAACTTCTATGCCTCAGTCGACTTAGAACCAATTTATTACAGCACAGGTGAAGTTTGTAAAGCAAACAGCCAATCAACACTCTCCATTCTAGATCCTCACGACAAGGCTGACACATACATGAGACTGAACGAGGACAAAATAAAGGCTGTTATTCGATTTCTAAGGAAAAGAATCGGACTGACCTTGGCCGGTTTTGATGTAGTCATAGATAATGTAACAGGTAATCATGCTGTTATTGATATTAATGTATTCCCTAGTTTTGATAATTTTCCTAATTTCTTTGAGCATTTACTCGATTGTATAGAGGAAATGGTTAATAAAACATCGAACGTGGACGATATTATTTGTAATCAAATGTCAAATGGCTTAATTAATATTGGGGGTAGTCATAAAAAATGTGGTGTTAGAGGTATGAATATAATTTAAACTTAAAAGATAAAAGAGATTTGTAGACTATAGTGTTTAAGATATTTTATTTGTAACACTTTTTGCGTGCTCGGACTACTTGTAAAACAATCAGGTGAGACATGATTTTAACTGCAACATTCGTCTTATGCTTTCAATAATTTGGCATGATATTAAAAAATCATGTACAGATTTTATCTTTTAAACCAATTCACGGCCCGTCAAGATAGCTGGTCTAAATCCTGTTCATGGTGGTTTTTAGAACATTGTTTAAAAAAATCGAAATTAGTGTATAATTATAAGCTAAATACTCCTACTTTTTTTCGGTGTAAATTCAATGTGCTTGCTCTGTCCATCCTTGTCACCAAGTGAAACTTATATTTTAATATTATTCAAGTAGATAACTTTTTTCACTTTTAAAGCATGTTAGTTTAGGTAATCTGTACCACTAACGTTGTAAATGAGAAAGTGTTTTTGTCTTTTTTTACTTCCCAACAGAGAGATGTTAAAAGATTTTTTTTGGGTTGCTATAGAAAGATAAAGGACACATTTTATTCTGGTGTTTTCCACGAAAAAGCTAAACGTAGAAAACGTAAACGTAACGAAAAACGTAACTGCGTGCAATATCTTAAAATAATGATAAATTAATCAGCGTTAACTATTCTGACTCGATTATTAGTAAGTAAATACAAATTTCACGTTTGCAATAATTCTGTTTGTTGATAAACTCAAGATTGACAGTTACTATATACACGCTTGAGAGTTCGCATTTGTTTTGCTTAAACTCGTAAAGTGCAAATCGCGGACTTGTAAATCATCATTTATTTATTACAGGTCGATCCTGCGAACTTTGTATCGCTTGACATACCTAACAGTTTGTGTTTAAGAGAAAAATTAAAGTATTGTCATTCTTATTTTCCCTGCATTTTTTTCCGTTTTTCTTTTCATAGGAACTTTCCCACGACAGTTGAACAAAGAATGATCAAAGTTGGTCTATCCGTAAGGCGTGATGCAATGCCCACGCGGAAATTGGGATTCATTTTCATATAAATAGATTACCAATGTTAATTACTAAGAAGAAATAATTGTAATAAACATAGGTTTACAAAATGTTGTAGGGTGTCTCAGTATTCAGCAGCAGGTGCTAAAAAATAAACTTCGGCAAGAATTAACATCAAAGTTAAACTACTCATATATCTTAAAAGTTGTATTTGTAAATAATTTGGTAGTGGAACGATTTCGTTTACCAAAATTCTTAAAACAGTTTGATAATGTACAAGTGACTTTTGTTAACTATAATAATGAAGTTTCAGTAAGTGCCGACGATAGAAAATATAAAACCTTATTTCCATTCATCAAATTTTTAAATAATTAGCGGACTCGGCAAATGTTTTTCTGCCACATATGCCTAGCAGTATAAAATATACTGTAGGACTTTTTTTTTTGAAAATTTTATTAAAGCTTTTCAAGCCATACACATGGGGCCACTAAAGTCATAATTCGAGAGTTATAAAATGATCGTTTGGAAACGTACAGAAAAATATAAAAAGAACCATTTAATCTTTAAATAAAATTATAAACTTAAAAATGTATCTACTTAGTCACAGACATTCTGAATATTTACATTTAAAAGGCGATAAAATATAACACAAATATATTTTACATTTCAAAAGACTACTAGGGGAAGTGAAATGAGTAAGTTTCCATGTTGGTTCCGGTCTCTTTTGAAGTATATGGGATGCTCCTTTGTCCAGCAGCCTGGTAATTGGCGAACATCTGTCAGTAATACCTCAACTATAACTAGGTGTAAAATACTACCAACGATTTGCCTAGTATTATCGTCAGTAGCGCCAGTGCTCGACAGTGATGGTAATTGTTATTAGCAACAACTGAACATATTTTGGGTGTATGCTATAATATTTTTCCAATGACACTAATAGAAAAAAGATAGAACATTTTAGACATGTTAGCTTAGTCCGGACATATCAACTTGCGACTTGTGAGTGTCAACGTTTTCCGAGGAATAGATTAAAATCTGTCTGTTACATTTTGTATCAACTTCCAAACCTCACGATTCTGAAAAACCTGGTTTGTCTTCCTCCACATTTATAACCCTTTTCATACAAACACGCCGGTTTAGGAGACTCTTGGCCCTCGGATAATATCCAAACGATCTGATCGTGGAATGTCAACGTTGGTCTTCCCGGATACCTACATCCATCCACTTTCGTATTGTATATCTACTTTGTCAATCTTTAATCGGTCACTATTTCCACATGATTCTCATTTTAACACCAACACTTTCTTTCAATCCCACTCTTTCTCGGATCTCAATGTTACGAATGCTGAATTTTCAGTAGCGCTCTCATTTCGACCGTATTTATCCTACTCTCATGCTTTTTCTGACATACCCAACTCTCGCTTCCATACAAAAACGTTGGCATAAGCATAGAATTATGCAAAGCGAGTCTAGCATTTTGACTCAACACCTCGCTTTGAAATAGCTTACCCAGCGCTCCATTCACACTATTCCCTGAAACACTCTTCTTTCCACATCCACGGTGTGCTTTCCATCCCTGTTAAAAGCACAACCAAGATATACAATTACATTCACTTGCTCCACCACTACATAATCAACGATGATGTAGAAATCTTATGTATGCAGAAACTTATCTGCTAAACGTGTTTTTGTCTCTTTCTATTACTATCGTTGAAAGAAGCTAGCAAATTAAAATAGTGGACACGCAACAAAATTAACACCTTCGTCGCGTTCCGGTTTTAGATAACGACAGACACCTTTGGTATTAAGACTCAAAAACCTTTACCTGTTTGGTGTTAAGTCAAAATTTCTCGGCACTGTTAAATCATTTTTCACTTCCGAAAACCTCACGAATGGTTTATAATCTGTCTCAAATTATTATTTTCTTTGACATTTGTGTTACAAAGTTTATACTGTAAAAAATTGGTTTTCTATTAAAGATTTAATGAAGAATCTTCTAAAATCTAAGCTAATTGTCATATGCCTAAAATATATTTTGGTATAAACAAGGTAATGTTCCAGAATGATCGACATTTAACTAAATGTAAGTTGTTAGCATTTGTTTTATGTTATGTCCTCTGTACACTTGGGCCAAAGTAAATGAGTGTAGTCTCAGCAACTTTGTCCGATCAAATGTATATATTGGGCAATTTGAGTTTTGCTTCATAATGATAGTAATTAAAAATGTTTACGAAATGTATATGAATATATATGAAATAGAATTAATTCTTCTTAAAACTTTTTATTCTTCTATTATAGTATTACGTTTGGACTGAATTAGGTATTAGTGTTTATAAAACACATTACAAAATTGTTACTCAAATTTCCGCCGGAAGCTTACTAAAACTCAATTTTGTGATTTGTTACTATTTACTTTTACTCTTGTTATAAAATCAATATTTAAATCCTGTTAAACAGAGGTAAGGGAGTAAGGGATATAACTGCAATACGCAGGAAGCTGTGAAGGAATGGTACGAGATTAGAAAAAAGGTATAATATGTTCCATAATTCCTGAAATGTTTCTTTTTTTTATATATAATTCCAGAAATTATTAATGGAAACTTGTTATGTTTGTAAATTATTTTTGTTGTAAAATAATACGGAAAAAATGTGAATAGTGTGAAATACTTGCAGAAAAGTTTAGATACATAAAACGGATAGAAAACCAATCAAGTTTTACACACATTCGAAAAACAACATAAATTGTTGAAACTATGCAAATTTGTACGTACAACATCTATGGTGTCTTTAGACCTCGATTAACTTACCAACAGGGGGGTGATTATGTAACTCAGTTACCAACTCAAAATGGATGAGTGTACATCGAATCGCTGTCAAATGACGTGTTTTGTATTTGCTATCTTCAGTGACCAACAGAAATATAATAGAGATAGCAAACACAAATGATCATTTGATGTACACTTTTACATAATCACCCCCCTGGAGAGCCTTATGCTTGTTCGCTGTCTTGTGACATATTTTTTTATAGGACAGGTTACAGTAGTGGGCATAAAATGCACTTTTCAGAAAGTAGAATATTGGTTTGCAAGTTGTTACTGCAAAGAAAACGTTTAATTAAGGACATCAACACATGTTGTGTTTTAACCATTTGGCATACTCATCTGCACATGTGAAAATGCTGTCTTTACATTGATGCATTGACGATATTCGAGAATAAAATACTATTAGTTTATTGGCACACAGGCTTAATAGTATAAAAAGCTTTAAACCTAAGCGATGTTTTATTTAAAAATGTCTGGATGCAGTGGAAGAATTTTCAATTTAATTGAAAATGTAAAATGTGAATGTTAGTAAAATGGTTTGTGGACGCAGGTTGAGTCAGGAGTAACTGCTAGTAGTGCTACTTATAGGTGTCACTAACAGAAATTAGTGTTAGCTTAAAAGAGTTTTTGTCAAATAATGTTTGAATACATGAGATTCTTCATTATGTACCACGTTTCTAAGTTACACTGAAGTCCGAGAGTGCTCGTTTCTTGAGTACTAGTTATCATTGCTTGGAATACCAACAGTCGAATACTGTGACGTAGTGTTCTGAAAATGCAACAACCAATGCGTAGTTATAGACTTACGGCCAATGTTAATAATGTATCTCAATCTAATGGATTTCAAGCAATCTAGATAGCTGCGTATCCACCGGCCTATCCTATACCTCATTCTCATATTTATCCTGTGCACAGATATGTTATTGGCATGCGATAACATAAAAATGGATCAAAGTATCAATCTTGGACAGCGAGTTTTGGATTATGATTGATTATTAATATTGGCCGTTAGTATACCTGCATCTATTCGATTTTGTTTTTAAAGTGTCATATATTGTGGTGTTTTTTTTTGCACTTGCCCTATGCTTGTGTTCTATTTCTACAAATTTTAAAGACAGAAAAAATTTCGCGCCGGACAAGATTTAAACCTGCACGCTTTCGTCTCGAGCCGACGAATTCTATAACCATTTGAGCTACTGAGGGGTCAATACCACACACATATTATATATGTTTAATATTTAAATAATAATACTACTCGCATGAACGGTAAAGAGGTATTAAAAATTTCCCCACAGTATTTGAATCCTCAGTAGCTCAAATGATTTGAGCATTCTTCAACTTGAGACCAAAGGGTACAAATTGAAATCGTGTCTGGGTGATTTTTTTTTCTTTTTTTTTTTGAATTTGTAGAAGTTATACATTATGGTTAATATTTCAATTGTTAGTTAAAGAAAAGAACTTAATCATTCCTGTAAATGGTGGCAATGTAATGGCATCTGTGACATCCTCGGACTTAGGAATGTCCATGATCAAGTATATCATCGAGATATACATAAAGTTTTTTCTAATAAAATTTTGTGTAGACTGGTATACTAATAAATCGTATACTCGTGTCATTATCAAAGAATATCCAATATAATTAACATAAAAACCATTTTATGTTATAGACTTGTAAATTAGGCATTTATATGTAAAATAGGCAAAATATTGTTTCGTAGAAGGTCATATCTGAAAGTGAATTTAAAACATGTGTTACATAATTTATAATGTGGTCAAAACTCGTTTTTTTTCTCTCAATAACAATACTAGGAATATAATTTACAGATAATAATAAGTCGCTAGAATGTGTTGTGTAAGAGATAAATTCACTGATTTTTGTAAGTTATTTTCATTTTTAGACTAAGGCATTCCAGAACCGTATACCTATAATTATGAATGAGTTATATCGCGTAACATACTTACTACAAAATAAGTTTAACACGCGTTGAACACATATTTTGTTAAACACTGTCTAAAATTGAATTCTCAACCTAACATGCTGCTACGTCATCCACGTGTATTATGTTATTGTTTGAGACAATTTTAGGCAAAGTTTATTTATTTATTTTTTGTGGTTTGGTTAATTATTAATATGAAAAATGAAAGTTAACGTTTTGGTAATTTTGCAAGGACGTCGTCACGAGAAGACTTGCAAGGATCTTTAGTGTTATTATAGTTAGGTACTCAAAAAAACTGATAGTTTTCAATAAACAATAAAAATATCCTTGTAACAAAACTCTATCAAGCTTGTCTTATACTCATATGATATTGAAATTGGGTGTAAATGTTGATATATTTTTTCTAATTATTTTTAACTTTTTGTTTTGATATAGCAACATAAGTATTTTTTTGAAAAAGAAAAAACATTTATTTGCGGAATATGAGTGTTACAAAGGTGATACAAAATTATTTAAATGTTCCAACATATTCTACCAACTTGTGGTGTACAAATATGTTAATAGGTTTTAATCAAATTAGTAATTTTAATTATTTATATACTATTTACACATTGTTTTTTGTATTGATTACATGATTATTTATTATTACAAAAAATTTTTTGAATATAAATTAATTTATCCCTATCTACCGTAAACTACCACCGTTTCCAAACTTAGCCAGACAGGAGAAACGGCAAAACAAACTCCCTGGTAACCGATCATTTGAGAAATACTTTATTATTTATTCTTGCCTGCAAAAAAATCTTTGACACTGTAATAATATGTTTTATCTAAAAGTAAGTTGAATATCTTTTTTCGAAATCTATCTAATGGAAGTGATTTAACATCATCAGGAATTTGGTTGTTTATACGAATGGACATGCAATACACATTATTTTGTAAATGTTGAGTTTTTGGTTAGGCACATGTAGTTTCTCACTATTTCTAAAATGTGACAAACCTTCAGCGTTTTGTATGAAACAAATGATGATGTTCTTTTACAATTACACATACAGACAACATATATAAACAAGGTGAAGGTAATATTTTAAGTGACTTAAAAAGTAAATTTAATAAAGTTTTTGAATAATATTTTTTTTACTTTTTGCAGTAAAAAAAAACCTATAAAAAATCAGTCTATCAATATTAAAAAAATATCTCGCGTTCTTTACCTGGGTCCTTTGAATAATACAGAAATACAGGTTCTCTACCAAGCTATTTCTCGACACGACTAAAAGCCAATTTCAATAATCTATTTTTGTAGGACTAATTCTTGATTCAGATTAGTAACTTGGCAACTAAAGGAATTTTCAAAAGTCTACTATGGTACCGCCAAATTACATATTTTCTCATTAGTGCCATAGTTGAACAAAATTAGACTAAAAAATGTAGCTACTTTAAATTAAAATAACTATAACACTGCTTGTGTATTCTTGAAAAAGACATTTGAAAAGCAAAAGGCTATTTATGGACAGGTCTATGATCCTAGGCTAAACTATATTAAAAAGTGGTTATGGAACTCGTAAATAATAACCTGATGTTTATTCTTATTTTTGCACACAATAGTATTAAAAGGTTACGTGTCACAACTCACAAGTCTATCTGGAAGAACACAAATTGATGAACCAATTTTAATTGATAAATTGGATAAGATTGGGTTTTAGAGATTTTTACCAATAACAGTGTGATTTAAATTATCTGGCACTTTTACTATATAATATCTGTGGCTTTATCCTGACACCTTAAATCAATATTAATTTGTTGGGATTTGAGGTAGAAAGCAATTTTGAAGTAATATTGCATTGAGACGTCACGGTAAACGCGTTAGTTTTGCAATAATATTGGTGTTAGTTTTGCAATGAAGACAACAATAATAAATAAAAGAAGTGTTTAAGACATCATGGTACAGGGGCGTTATTTTTGAATTATCACTGAGTATTCATGATACTATTGTTGGGAGATATCCTTCATTGACAAAATTCATGAACAATTTCGTTTCTTTAACATTCCATTTGATACTTAACTTTAACCAAAGAAAAGTTATATGAAGTTTTAATAAACCACTAGTATGAAATTCAAAAATAGCCCATTCATGATAAGTTATGTGTATGTATAAGTGCGAACACACATGTGAGATATCGGTCACAATATTTTGTCTCTATCATGTTATATATTTCATATTAATACGGATATTATGTAAAACAATCACTTAATGTCTCGATATGTGAATAGGAGGGTAGTTGTAAATATTATCATTCCAATAAACTATACAGGTTGCAAAATTTTCCGAAAACTGAAATTAAAGATACAGACCATGATACTGACTTGAAAACAGTTGCTGTTTTTTTTTTTGAGAAATTCTAAATATACGTCTTATTTTTTTTACTTTTTTTTATTTTTTTTAAATCGGTTCGGTATTAATTTTAAATTTATTTTACTAACACCTTGCCTGCGGCTAGGGGATAATGTTTCGTGATGTTTGGCCCTATTTATGAAATTAGCTTATATATAAATCTGCATTTTGTTAACGTAGATAGAGAACGTAGCTTCCTATTATTTCTTACTATCTTGACCAACATTATGGGTTACTTCCCAATCTCATAATTTGAACGAAAACAAAAATGTCTACCATTTTACCACAAAAAAAAATTGACAACAGTTTAACTGAACACTGAGTCACTGCTGTTGATATCAAACCAATTTAATAATAACATACTAAACTTGGATGGCGTGGCAGCATGTTATTGCTTACGAATCCAATGTTACAGTGTTAGACAGTGTTTATTAAAACATGTGTTTAACGAGTGGTTAATTTTTTTGTAGTAAGACGGTTACTATTTTCGACTCGGTATCATGGTCCAAAGCCAAGAATTTAAATATTCAGTAAGCTTTCACAGCCTGTATATTCTGTACATAAATTATCTGTAGATATTATAAAACTAACTACATATTACCTTTAAGAGACTGAAATATACAATTAGTTGTAAGGAAAAATATCTCTGTACTATAAGTATGTTACTCAAATATACTGTCTCTGAAAAAGGCTTTTATATTCTTTACTATATATTATATATTCTTCCTTCATCCCCGATCTAGCCAGACATATTATTTTGAACGAAGATAATTGTGTATTTATTGTGTATTGGTAACTCCGTATTTTTGATATGATTTGTACGATTACTTTCCCAGGTTTATAATATGTAAACGTGATGATTTGTTAATGACTACAATACAATATGGAAGTCCCAGCAGTTTTATTAAAAGGTAGCCTGTGTTGATCCCTTTGTGAAGGTATGGTATCATTTAGATGGGACAGTCAAAGTTGGCCTCAAATTTCAACTCCGGTAATTGGGGCTCCGAAAACTATTTTTCCTACTTTTTTTTAATTTTTTTATTCTGATAATCACAATTTCTAATTACTCTGCTTCATTTTCATAGCTCCGAATCTTTAAAATGTATAATGTTAGTAGCAATAAACATCTATTGCACTATTATTTGTTTTCTTCTATTTTCTCAACATAACCGTCTTTTACACTATTATTTAAAATTAAATGTCATAGAGTTAGAACAGTGACCACACACAACACGAAGGCAAGCGAACGGAGCGAGCGCAGCACGTAGTGTGTGTGCTGCGGTAGCGGTCATCGAACACTCTAAAACTTAACGGATAATTCATGAATAACTTTAAAATTGATAAGGTTAGGTAAAACAGTTATAACAAACAGCATTAAGGCTAGCGAATGGAGTGACAGCAGCGAGCTTAGTGAGCGTGCCTCGGCTGTTTTTAGTAAAACACGAGTTTAGCGAGCGTTTTATTTTTTGTAATGGGATTGTAAAAACTTTCATTATTTTGAATTAAGATTAACTAATCAATAGGTATTGTAATTTAGACATTTTGAAAAACGCATATATTTTAATACCCGGGGTAAATTATTTTTTTCGATGTGAAATGTTAGGGAAATAATGCTTAGGGACAAAAGCGTTGTGAAACACAACTTTAGGAGTTAAAGTATTTTTTTGTTAGTGATATTGTAAAAAACAAAAAACTGTTTTTGGAAAATAAAAGTGTTGTGAACATAGTCGGATAAACAAAACGTTGAGCACGAAAAGTTTTGAGTGACCGGATAAAGATAAAGAACTATAGTCGAGACAGTATAGACCCCTTTTAAATTTTCTTCAGAGAAACTATGCAAGAGGTAAAGCCTCTTACATACCAGCCTCAGATTGGCAACGCTCGGATATATCACATTTTGATTTTGTTGATGACGTGCAGGCGGCAGACGTCAATTTTGGAGAGTTGGCGGAAAACTACCAGCAGGGTCAACCCCAGCCTTTGAGTAGCTTAGTCAGTGCACTTACATAACATAGGATTTCACCCGGTTTTAGATTGGATTCGGACTTTTTAGCACACCTTGCTACCTGGTGCCTAAAGTGACCGCACCTCTTGCTCTACCCTAGGGTTAGCCTTGTTCACTACTTACTCTTAGTAGTTAGTCACTACGTAAGTAATAATTATTAGCGCCTCCTATCAACTGCCCGGCTAGTTATTTATTGTCCTATTAGTAAAGGAAAATTTAAATAGTCCTGAGAAAAGGCGCAAAATCGAATTTGAATTGAAGAATGTATGTTGGGTTCCTTATTTAATAATATATTTGAATGGTTGTACAAGACGGCAGCTAACTTTACTCTTTAGATATTGAATTTGACTAATGATGTAGGTAACCTATATCCCACTATTGGAATAATCTGATTATGGAATTGCTGGATTATCCCACTAGAGTAATCAGATTATGTAGTAAAGTGCCTTACGTTTAAGGGTGCTGAAACGTCAGTCCTCCCTCTTTGGCGGATTGTGTACCCTGTATACTTACGCTAGATGTTCAACATCTCAGGCTCAGGTTGGTGAAGCATCAGTTGTCTGCTGTTTACTGTTTATAATAAGCTTTAAAACCCTATTCAATAACATTCGTGTGCTCAATGTTCCCGTTGACTTTTATCGTTTAATTTTAAATCATCGTACAAAAACACATTGTGAAAAACAGTATTATATTAATAGTTTAAAAAATAATAGATACGTACCTACGCATTAAAATTCCTATGAAATTTAGTGTCGTACGTCAGTACCAAATTCGAAAATTCAAATAATAATTAAGATTCAAATTTTACGATTGCCAACACTCTATGCAGCCTTGCATAACATTATCGGCCAACTTTCTGTACAAAATATAGGTATTACGACAATGGCACACGTAACACTACAGTACTGCTATGGTGACAAGAAATGTAAATCCGGTTGACCCCGGTTCTTTTTGGAGGACGTAAACTTAGTTCTCTGGACATAGAGTAATCCAGCAAAAAAGTCGACTACCAAGTTAACGATAAAATCGTCACATGCCTATGCCATAGAAAATATATACGAACCCAAAAAGTAAAGGTGATGGAAGATCTATTTACGTACATCTTAACTAACTGGAGAATCGAGCTGAAATTTGTTATACAGATAGTTATAATGTAGTAGGTATTTACCTATTCAAAAAATTTACTAAATGGATTAATGGATACAAAGCGAGCGAACCGGCGAATACGGGGAAACATGAAAAATAAATAAAAGTAAAAAAAATGTACATGTAGACGTGATATAATATGAATTATATAAAAAAATGTACATGTAGACGTGATATAATATAATTCATGTATTATTATTAAAAAATGAATTACAACATTAATAAATGTGACAATAGCAAATTCACTTAAGAAATGATAGATGACTGTTTCCATACAATCTGTTACAAGATAATGAGTTTTACATAAAATATGATATTGCCATGCTATCATCAATATAGAACTGTTATGAAAATCCCAACAGCAGAGGTGGTGATTGTTAATTCGTCACGGCGTTGTGCATAAATTACAGCTAGTTGCAGCGAAAATCTCTTCAATTTATTTTACATTAATGTTAGGGTTGCTAGCTTTAAAGTTTAAACTTTGGTTTTCATTGTCGGCTTACCTAGTATTAAAATTGAAATCAGTTTTGACCAGTTTAACTGCTTTTTTTAATGAAATTATAACAGCATTAGGTCATTGCAATTTTAGGTAAGAAAACCAAATAAAAGAATATGTTATATGAGAACCGAGCAATAAACATTAATAAAAAAGTAAAATAATAAAACTAATTAAATAAATAACTAAAATTGCAAGTACAAAAAATATAAAAATTTGGTTCACAAGAATTAGTAATCAAACAGTTTTCTGTAATGTTCAATTGTACAAACTGACATTTTACAATTTTATAAGCATTTACCGTCTTATTTATAAACGTGGACTAACACAGGAGTAAAATTGAGTTGTTTTTATAGACTGTGTCACATTGTTATGAAAACTATAATACCAGGTTGAGCCTAGGAGTACTTTACTCCTTCTATAAATTTTAAAGAAAGAAAAAAATTCGCCCCAGACAGGATTTGAACCTCTAACCTTTCGTCTCAAGCTGACGAATGCTCTAACCAATTGAGCTACTGAGGATTCAAGTCCCGTGGCGAAATTTTTAATTCCTTTCTAACCCGTTAACGCTTTCTTTAAAATTTATAGAAAATTTATCCCAAGCACAGGGCAAGTGCTAAAATAAAAATACGTTACTTTACTCCTTGTTTATTAATAAGACGGCTAAGTTTACACTTACCTACGAGTATCTATATTCTACACTCTTGATTTAATCTATTGGAACATTGTACTTTTAGTCTACCATTGGCATTCGAAAATAAAAAAAATGTGGTACAAAAACATTAGTAGGTACATACTAGTAGTTAGAAGGTGGTAGAGTTTCTCAGCGACACGCCCGGATTGGTACCACCGTCTTACCTATTCGTGCCGCCATAACGCCAGTGCTTGCCGTTGCCGTGTTCCGGTTCGGTAGATAGGATCCGGTTCGGTAAACATACTTTTGCTCGAGGTCCAACATCCCGGTCTCAGGTTGGCAACGCATAATTACCACCTTTGGTGTCTCTAGTCAGCGTGAATTTCTTACCATATCAAGATTTCCGTCTGCTTGTTTGCCTTCCACTATCACAATAAAAATTACCTATCTATAATACTAAGACAAATTTAATATTCAATATTAGCAATAAACACTGATTTAAATACGTCCATAACATAATCTTTTCCTCAATACAGCTTAAATTCGTTAAGCCAACTAGTTCAACCTCTTACAGATCCTGTGACAAGTGCCCGGATTTACCAGGTATTTGCAGCTAAAGACAAATACTTATAGGCGTGCCAGGGCTGTAAAATTGAAACCGGTAGGCTTTAAATTTTAATCGTATGTAGAACAGTATTTTTTATGGCATAAGTCAGGGAATAAGCACATAGCTCTCCAGATGGTAAAATATAACCGTGGTCTATAGATACCTTATATGTTATAGATGCATCGCTTTCCTGTGGCCGTGATGTTAGGCCTAATCTATTACATACTCTCCAGACCGGAATGTAACACTGGCATTATGGCGGCAGGAGTAGGTGAACTCTGAACACATCTCGGTACACAGCACAATGTTTGTGTTAATGAGCTGCCTGGCAGGAAGGCAGATGTCAGATGATCAATTCTACACAGAGGACCCAGACCAGCACGGGAAATATGTGGAGTCGGAGAATATGTAGGATCTTCGTAATTTGACACTTACCTACTTAAAAAAAAGTAAAAAAGGGTATCTTCACGCCCATATCCCCGAAGAGGTAGGCAGAGACACAACCAAGACACCCACGACTAGCCGAAGACACTAAGTGCTACAATGTGATAGGTGGCAAGCCTATCGCCAGCCGTCCAATCCCGGGCAAAGTTAGTTTTTAATAGAAAATTGAACATATACATTTTCCATCGAATCCGGAACCTCAAGAAGTCAAGTCTGACGCCGGACCGCTAGACCACACATGCGACTACCTATATGATATACCATCACTCAATATTAAAAAAGTGAAAGATGGTCTTTTTTAATTTAATATCACGTAAACAAGAACGCTGTAACTTGTACGAGATGTGATCTTTTTTATAGAAAAAAATTACTTCTTTACCAAAATGATCACTTTCCATAAAACGGCTACTTTTCCGTAAGGTCTACTCTTCTTTACCAAAATGATCATTTTCCATAAAACAGTTACTTGTTGCCTGATAGGTCACGGGACGCAGTCACAGCTGCTCATGAGCATGTACAACTATAAAATTTAGTTACCATACCGATGCTACCATCTTTCAATGCGAGTAATAATCATGTTGAATATCCCTTGTTCAATGATCTGTGCCGAATTCGCGTCGCGTAGGTATGAAGAAAGAGCGTGACGTTTGCAGCGAATAGTTGTAGCTACACCCATACACGAAGGTGGTATGAATGAAAACTTTTATTTCGTAGTGAAGAGTTGAGGAAAGTTGTCAGTCTGTGTTCGGCAGGCACTCCTCCCAAATAGTCTGTTCATTCCATATTTTACCTACTAGGAGGCGTTCGGCTGTCGACCTGTTCGCATTGTGCGTATCTATCGTTTTAGTACTTACCTACTACTTAATATCACGAAATTTGCCAGGTTGATTGTCTTTCGTTATCTTAAAAAGAAGGAATTATCTCAAACGACAAGTAGGTACCTAACTAGACTGAACCCAAGTTGACAATTATTTATGTCGTCGAATCTTTATTATTATTCTAACGATGCTAAGCGCAAGATGTAAGCATTTAAATGAGTTCTTAAGTTTAAATTTCCTTGCATCCTTAACTTTTGTATATACAAACTTGCGTTTTGTAAGGGTTTTCTGTACTTACTTAAGTACTGTCACTTATTATGTGGTACTGTGAAGGCCGACTGTAGATAAAACAAATCTTGAAATCAAACTTGTATGCAAAAATATAAGCGAGCAATATAGAACTCTTACTTATAGCTGGGTAAAGAGTCGGCCGTTACTGTAATTAGGTAGTGAGCAAGACAATAAATTTCGCCACTTTTCCGGATTTCCCGGACATCTGGCAACCCTGATTTAACAGACTACTTCCGTGTTATGCTCCCGCGACATAAAGAAGCAAGATACGCTTCTTTATGTCGGTATATTCCAGCTATTAAGTACAAATTGGATGAGTCGTAATGAAATTAATAAAATAATTATTTGTCATGTAGAACATATACATCAAGCCATGAAAAGAATTGGTAGATACAAATTGGCCATTCGAGTGTTGCAGTAATATTATTTAACCGCAGCAAACCTGCAAGAAACCGACGTTAATTTCGTTTACGTATAAATTAAAATCCATCTAAATCAGAACATAAAAATTTCAATAATTTACATTACCTAGGGCTAAAATTATGGATAACGGTGGTAAAATGGTATTAATGACACATGTTACGGTCCGGAGGGCAGGGCTAGCCAGTGGACTACCACAATAAATCAAGCAACTCTGCCACTGGACAGCGCCGCTCCTATACCTAAGATCTAGGATGTTTATAAGCCAAAGCTTGTCTCTTAACCTCAGGAGAGCCATTTAAATATTTTCTGAACAATTACGTAAAAAAAATTAGAAAATCAGACTAAATTTAAGGTATTTATTTAAATATATCCCCCGTGATTTTCTGGATACGCTAAGTACAATAGACCATCTACCTGTCGGAGTACGAATGGTAGAGTAGCCGGTAGACTTGCAAAATAAGCCTAACTTCTCGGCCACAGGACCGCTTCGCACCCTTTTTTGTATGGCTTTAAGGTTGCTAACCTCGCGGCTTTTACAACTTCACCGGATCTAGTTGGCCGACTAGAGTGCTAAGCCCTGTAACAACTATGGTGTTTGTAAGTCACAGTAGTCTTTTATCACCTGAATAGCCGTATGCTTGTTCCTTTTATTGCTGACCTCTCACAAAAAATATTTAATTTATTTAACAGGGTTACATCTAAAGAACCAGTCAAAATTTTGAGAAACAGTTTGGAATTGATGACCTTTTCGAAAAACTAAAAATTATAAAAATTTCAATATGTAATTTTTACCCGACGCAAACTACAAGATCCACGTTTGCAACGAAAATAAAGCATAAAACTGGTTCCCACCGACAGCAATCGCATTCGCAGGCTGGTGACGTCATGACTCGTAGTAGGTACGAACGTGAAAATAAGTGAAGCATTTTTGCGGACTGTTTTAAATGAATGTTAATAACATTGAATGTTACGATTGGGCAATAATAATCAAAATGCATTACCATTTCCCATATGTGCCTATACCCCCTTATATTGAAATTGGGCCGGTTCATTCAAAGTTACTGAAGCACCGCGAGCTCACAGTGAGGCCGCAGGCCAAGCGTATATAGGTACGTTTAGGGTTTGACGTATGTCTAGCAGCAGTAGGAACTTTAACTTCGAAATTGTTTACATGCACTGTTGGTCCGTCTGTGAAGGGTTAGTATAACCAAAGTATAACGTGACGTTTTTTTTATAACAACACATGTACAACAGTTTTAATGCATTTATTATCAACCAGGTGTTGCACGCGGCTTTTTAAATTTAGCTCTCCCACGGAACCTTGTTGAGCTATCGTTATAAAAACTAGTCTATGCCTATGACTTAATACTAAAACATCTTCTCATGTTAGTAGAAACTGTCTAAATTGGATTCGCAACCATTGACATGCCGCGACGTTAACCAGGTGTAGCATGTTGTTAGATGTCAACTTTAGACATTGTATATATAGTTAAACAGGCTTCTAAATATTTTTTGTGGTAAGACGGCTTAGGTGCAAGTCCTTCTCCAAGGTCTCATCTATTTTTTTTTAAATAATTAATACCCACACATGCATACGGGTATGTTTAGCACAAATGGTGATACACCTTGAACATCTGTGAAAGGTTTATATAGACGACCTTTGTCTCTTGCATTCTAAAAAGATGTTAGAGCCTTACAAGTTACAACAATATGTTGCGGATTTCCTAATGGTGCCTGTCGGATGCCAGTAACGGTAACAGTGCGTTATTAGTCTGAGTCTGTTTATAAAAAAGTCGGAACACAACAGTGACGAGCATTGACGTTTTGGCGTCAACGCAACATTGCCATAATTCTTCCTTAAAAATACCGATGGTATTGCCCCAATCACAATCTTAAGTTGGCAAGGCACTCTATTTTACCTGAGGACCTGGAAATGATTAAATCATGGAGAAAAGACATTATTATGACCAGAATAAGTACTCGTACATACATTTAAAAATTATCATACCTACATCATATTAAGAGCTGTGTGTGTGTGACACATGCTGTGACGGGGTTAGTGGTATAAATAAAAAGCTTGACTTATTCTGGTTGCTGGAGCATTTATGTAACCAGTTTTTTTCTAACTTCAGTCAATTTGCTGTATCCAGATCTCGCCGTTACGTTATCCAGTAGCTACAATAGTGCCTATCGTATCTTATCGCCTCTGTGGTCTAGCGGTCCAGGGTTGGACTTGACTGCTTGAGCGGGACCTCAAACAGGTTCGAATCCCGGGTCGGGCAACATAAAGAAAATTTGGTTTTTCCAATTTTCTAATTAAAAAACGCTGCTCGGGATTGGATATGTGCCCGGTTGGCGATAGGCTTGCCACCTATCACATTGTGGGACTTAGTGTCTTCGGCTAGTCGTGGGTGCCCTGGGTGTGCCTCTGCCTTCCTTTTCGGGGATATGGGCGTAAAGATACTTTTTTTTACAATAGTGCAGCAGATAAAAAGCTTTTTGTAATTTGTATTGAATTTGTTAAAAGTGTTTCCTTTTCATTTTTTCCTTTAAACCAATCTACACTTTTTATCACATATTCGCAAGTCATCGGACTAACGAAAAAATATTTAATAGTAGAGTTAACGGTAGGAATTAGAAAAAAATGTTGCGTTGTAATAATTAATGATTGTGCTCCGAATTGACGATTGTGAATTGTACGATTTAAATTTCATTCAGTCAGCTGTCGGCACATTAGTGAATGCACGTGAGTCGCGCGCGCAGTTCGCGAGCTTGAATTTTCGCGCTACATGTCGATTTAAAATCTTGTGTTATTCCATAGATTTTGACAAACTTAACTCAAGTTGTATGTTTTTAATAACAAAAAGTGTAATCATAATGTTTTTAGTGACGTAAATTTGTTTTTTTAAAAATCAAACGAGTGTTTTGTGTATTTATACGTAAAATAATCGTGTGTTAACGTGTGGCTTACCTACGTTGTTTGTTGTTTGATTATTGGTACCATCAGGTTCATCAGAATAACATTCTTATACCATGTAGAAATGCGTTAATTGGATTTTGCGGCGATAATTAGCAGAACAGGTTAGTGAAGCATGACTTTTAAATCAAGTTTAATAAAATTATTGAAGTTTCAACGCTGAATCGAAGTAAGCAAATGTACTAGGTAGTGACCTCTTTTAATGTCTTTAAATCGTAGATTTACCTGTATTATTAAGAGAACAGCTGCAGAAAATTATCG
This sequence comes from Calephelis virginiensis, assembly GCA_002245475.1. NCBI lineage: Eukaryota > Metazoa > Arthropoda > Insecta > Lepidoptera > Riodinidae > Calephelis > Calephelis virginiensis. The sequence continues at coordinate 3,654 of NJDC01057151.1, read as the reverse complement.
TTTTTTTTAAAATACCTAAATTCGTAGAAATGGGCAAACTTTATGACCGTTATTTTTCTAAATTACCATACGGGATTTTCAATATTTAGATCGATTTCGATCCGAATCAATGAAAGTACTACGTGGATTATTTTAGTCAAAAGACGAAAGAAAGATGGATATAGGTATACACCTGTATATTTAGACACTACATTAGGTCAATGAAGACAATATTGGCTATACTTACCTACCGAGAATTGACAGTATGGTGACAGGAATACCTACGTGATTTAACTGTTTTATCTGGGTAGGTAGGTACTTAAAATCTGTATGGTACATAACTAATATATATGTACGTACTCATTTTCTTATTTTGCAAACTGCTTAACTGAATGAAATGTCTAGATGAATAAAAAACGACGGGTTGCTTTCCGGTAGTGCCAGAAGAGGTGAAAACTTAAATATTATCGTTTTGCATTTTTTATATTTTGGAATGGTTAGGGAATAATTTTGCACGAATTGCTTTAATCATCAGTATGAAAGTATCATTTATGTGGTAGAATACAATATTCATTTATTGGGTTATCGTACACAAACATGACAATACGAACATTCGCGCAAACGCCCTGCCTCCGACTCCGACACATCAAATTTGAAAAATTGCGATTCCGCTACCGTTAAAATTAATTCCTTTAGGTACACGAGTAGGTATATCTCCACTCGCCACCGCCGTGGTTCGGGTTTAGTGGGGTAGGCATTAAAAAAATGAATTGCATAGGTAGGTACTTGGATATATCTCTCATATCGTAAATTGTATTTATGGTAGTATGTATGGGTAGATTGTACTTCTAGTAACTATAAATTTTAAAGAAAAAAAAATTCGGCCTGGACAAGATTTAAACCTGTAACCTTTTGTCTCCAGCCCCGAATGCTCTAACCATTTGGGATTAAGCCACAGGACTTGAATACTCGTTAGATCAAATGGTTAGAGCATTCGTCGTCTTTAGAATCTTGTAAGGGGTGAATTTTTTTCTTTCTTTAAAATTTGGAGAAATTTAACCCAAGCACAGGGCAAGCGCAACAATAAAACACCTTAATCGTACTTCGTCCAAAAATTAGGTGCAGCTAGTTAAAATTATCTAAATGTTACCTACCTTAGATTAAAGCTTAATCGCATTTTTACATATTTTTCCTTTAATAATTTTTATGGGGTTAGGAAGCAAGCAAGTAGACGGATGAACGAGATGGCAAAATAATGTTAAAGACTACCCAAATAAGCACAAATCTACCTAACTTAAAAAAACTAAAAAAGTATGCACGTCCTCGTGTAAGAAAAAACCCATCGTCTTCAAACACCAAACATGTGATATGGGCGATGCCTATCAGAAGTAGAGATATCAGGCTTCTTACATGACTTCACGAGGTTCCGGGTTCGATTTTCGGGTCGGACAACTCAAATAGTGTGTTTTAATTATTTAATAAAACGACCGCCGAAACGACGAAAAAAATATTTAAAAAAAATGCCCAGTTGTCGATAGGTTTGCCTCCTATCATATTGTGGGGTTTAGTACCTATCTGTAGGGTTACTCTTAAATCTCGATTAATGCAATATTGGAAATTGGAATCGGATCTGTCACTTTAGGTACTCTTGAACATACTAGTGAATTATTAATGTTTAATTAATAATGAACAATAAATTGTTTTATCGGATTCATTGAATTTTGTTGTAACTAAATGTTAATCATCCGCTATTGCTGTGTTCAAGAGTACCTAAAATGACATATCCGATTAAAATTTCCGATTTGCATTAAATCGATGTTCAAGAGTATCCCTACTGATGGCTAATCATCTCTACCTTAATCTTCTGGGATATGGGCGTAAAGATAATTTTAGCATAAGTGCAGTTAGCAGAAAAGTTCCTATAGCGCAGACTGTCAAATATACAATTACTTAGTAGTTCCTATTCTGATGAGCATTAATTAAACTTATTTAAAAAAAAAGTATATTTACGCCCATATCCCCAGAGAGGTAGGCAGAGGCACAACCAAGGCACTCACGACTAGCCGAAGATACTAAGAAGTGTGTTAGGGGGCAAGCCTATCGCCAACCGGGCACATATCCAATCCCGAGCAATTTTTTTTTATTAGAAAAATCCACATTTTTCTTTTTTTGTTGCCCGACCTGGGAATCGAACCCGGGACCACATGAAGTCAAGTCCAACACCCGGACCGCTAGACCACAGAGGCTAATTTAAAGTAAAGAAGTAGCTTCACGCCCATATCCCCGAAGAAGTAGGCAGAGGTACAACAAAGGCACCCACGACTAGCCGAAGACACTAAGTCCCACAATGTGATAGGTGGCAAGCCTATCGCCAACCCGGCACATTTCCAATCCCGACCAACATTATTTTATTAGAAAATTGGAAAAATCGAATTTTCTTTGTGTTGGCCGACCCGGGAATCGAACCCAGGACCTCATGCAGTCAAGTCCAACACCTGGACCGCTAGACCACTGATGCTTATTTAACTTAAACGAAACCAAAATGTGCCGAAATAACCTTTTGTGTAGTTAATAGTTTAAACGTCTGTAGAAATCTCGTGTACTCTGTTTTGTCTCTTCCTATTGCTTCCGTTAAAAGGAGATGGTGATGTTTTAAAATTAATTTAGTAAAATCCATAGCAGAATTATCAATTATGCTAACTAAAAGGTAATCGGTTGTTTTCTAAACCAAGAATCTCCATAGCTCAAGCAGTAAGCACTACAATGGTGGAGATTTTATTCACAAACTAAACTTATTTTAGATGCATGGTATCATGAAACCAAAACAAGAGATTGATGATCTTAAACATGTCTGAGTCTGGACATGTCTTATGAAGTTTTTAATAAATGTTTTCCGGGGAATAGATTAAAAGTCTGTCTGTCAAGTACAGACTAATCTGACACCACTAAGTGTTTTGTCTTTTTCTATTACTTTCGTTAAAAGAAGATAGCGATAACTTATATACCTAATTAGTTTTGTGAGTGCGTTACAAATTTACCACCAATATACGTATAAATAAAAGCTAATCATTATAAATGCTGAATTACGGAATTTGCAGGCGTGTTTTAGGTGGCCCGATCTACAATGAAAAGGTCAGATAGCAAAACTCAGTGTAAGTTCGCAATTTAGTGTTAACTAATGAAATAGAGCTGTAATGCTTTGTACGGCAGAAAGGTCACTTAGCTATCTTATCTATCAACAACTTCGTTGGTGTATGTTTGACACTTTTACTGCAAAAATATAAAAGCTCTTTAAACACGCGTTCCATTGATTAATCAGAGTCTAAAATTTAATTCTCAACCAATGATATGTTGATACGTCATTCACGTGTTGCTTGTTAATGGCAGGATGTCATTTTTAAACAGCGGTTAGAATTAGATTATTAGTAGAGTTACTCTTGAATCTCGATATCACGCGAATTGAAAATTGTAATCGTGTTTGTCAGTTTAGGTACTTTGAACACAGTAGAAGCGGATTATTAACATCTAAGTACCTAGTTACAAATAGGCACAAAAAACATGCAGTCGAATTGGGAACATCCTCTTTTATGGTGTTGGTTAAAAATTGGAACAAATCCATCTATTTTTATTTTAGCACTTGCCCTGTGCTTGGGATAAATTTTCTATAAATTTTAA
>NJDC01056961.1:22722-35878 GCA_002245475.1 Calephelis virginiensis | reverse complement strand
GCTATATGTTCTTTGTAACGTGTTTGAAAACTCCGACCTGTTTGACCTATGTATGCTCCGTTACATTCAGAACACTGAAGCCTATAAATACCTGACTTATCTTTATTGTCTAGTTTGTCCGTACCATTACAAATTTTTCTTAACGGATTACGTGTTTAAAAGGCAACGTGTATATGATTGGACTTTAGAGAGCGTTTAATTTTTTCGGAAATTTGTCCCTCGTAAGTCTAGATTTCATATTTGTATATATGGGACTTAGAAAATCAGATTCGGAGACGGTGCGTATCTTTGAGCTTACACAACTTGGCAGTAAGCTGCCTAGCTTAGAGGGTTTAGAAACTTTTATTCGCGATCACATCAAGGTATTGCAACGTACATGTAACCTACTAAGCCGCGTAATATTGTGAGTATCAATTCAGAGCGTCACCCTGAAAGATCTTCACCCGCGCATAGGCTCACATGCACTTAATACTAGCAAATTTATTTGTTCTTTATGTGACGGCCGGCACGAACAACTTGACAAATGTTGTAAGTTTTTTGGAGTTAACGCCTCATGAACGCTACAAGCACGTTCGAGCTAATAGTTTATGCTTAAATTGCCTTAGTGACAAGCATGGTATATTGCAATGTAATAGTAAACATAGTTGCGTTACTTGTAGCAAGAAACACAGTTCTCTTAATTTTAATATTACTATGAGCCCTAAAAATAAAGATAGTAGTCCGCCTAGTAATAGTTATAATTCTTCGAAAACGAGTGCACAAGCTCTGCAAGCACCTCTGCCCTCTAACAGCAATTTCTCTCCTTCGCCACAGCCAGCACAAGGTGTCACCCTGTGCTCGTTCGCGCAGCCACGCGCTGCCTGTGTTGCTAGCAACCGCCCGAGTTTTATTATTTGATAGCCATAATAGAGAACATAGCGTTCGCGCTCTAATTGACAACGCTTCTCAAAGTAATTTGACAAAGACAGCTGCTGTCAGCGTTTTGGTCTTAATTTGCAAAATAGTTTCAGTGTTATTGGAAATTATTTGGAAGCAAAATATTGTTATAGGAATTGGTGGTACAACCAAAACAGTTCAGGGTTTTGTAGATTTTAGGTTTCTATCTACTGTCTATGGAAGTGTATCACTAAACTTTTGCGCCTGATTTCGTTGGTTTTGTGAATTGCCTTCCATTATTGAAGTTTTTACGTCTTTAAAATTTAAAGACGTAAAGAATATTTGTATGCTGTCCGTACATCCAAGTGAACAACACAGTGATACAGTGTCGGCCAAATATTTGTTCGTTAGCCGCCACAGTGCTGATCCTCACTTTTTCCAACTTGTTTAGACGATCATTTTCTATCAGAGGTTTTTTCAAATGATGACTGCAAATGTGCAAATTTTAATAAATGTTGAAAACGGTTGGATCTTTTTTATGAGATAGCAGGCGATTCTCCTGGTGGTAAGAGACACTTGTATCTTATAGAGACCATAGATGTTACTAGTTTACTTATAGTCAGGATCTTAGATCATGCAAACCTATTGTCCATCTTACCCTCTAGGAAAGAACTCCACATAGCGAGCTCTGAAGCTATGGTGATAAGATAAAGGATCTATCTGGGCAAGCTGTTGCATAGAATTCTTATCACAATTGTTGTTTTTGGTAATGATTCGTTTCGACAATCAGGCACATGTCCAATCCCGGGCAAAGTTATTTTTTATTAGAAAACTGAGTGTACAGTAAGTAAATTAACCAGTTTTTCAGATTCAGTCCTCATGCAAAATCTAAATTTAAAGTAATACCCACATAACAAACTATTATTACCAACAAAAAACTAATTTTAAAATATATCGCATAACATTACTAACAGTTTGTTAATGGTAAACATTAATGTATTGTTTTCCTATTTTACTTGCAATTTTCTCAGTTTTTTCTCCATAAACCTTTTCCTGTCAATAACCAACACAACAAAAAAAATAGCAAAATTGGTATACCTACCCTTTCAGGCGATGAGATGATTACGCGAAATGGGGATTCATTTCTGTCGGAAAATCTTTTTTATGTTTTTAATAACATTTATATGATTTTAAAATACCTGTCTTTCGATATTCGATACGCATTTTTACATTTTCTTGTTGTAATAATATGGCCAAAGAGTATATAACTACTATGTAAAAAGAGGCGGGACTTCCATAGATACATAGCAAACCCGAATTCGTATAAAGTTTACTTGAAAAATTACGAGTATAACCCGTATAATTTGAAAGTAAGTCTAAAGGCATTCAGATATAAGGCAACTAGTGTTATTTGATTTGGGCGATTAAAAAACATAGCAAACTTATTTTTTTCATTTTTTTAAATGAAAGTTGCGCCAAACTGAATATTATGGCGCCTGTGGGTGTCCATTTTGAATTTCGATTTTTGTTTTTACAAAGGTTGACGCTTGGTTTAATACTCATAGATTACGAATCGACCAATTGCATTTGTTATCGAAAGTTTTTTTATTTTTTTGATACTGAAAGGCAAACAAGCATACGGATTTCCTGATTGTAAGAAATTCACGCCGCCTAGAGACACCAAAGGTGGTAATGGTGCGTTGCCAACCTGAAGCCGGGGTGTTAGACCTCGAGCAAAAGTAGCTTTACCGGCTACCTTATCCTCCAAAACGAAACACTAAATTAACGTACCGTGTATTCCCTCGTCGCCGCCAAATCTCACTATTTGAGCTTGAGTAATGAGGCCACCGCTCAAGATCCTAACATGACTTATTGACGACTTATGACTTATTATAATTGAGTACCGATTTTGGTAAACTTGAGGAAAATTTCTACTTGATTAATGGCAAAATGCTAACGCGAATGCCAAAAGCTAAAGAAAGAAAAAAATACTCTCTGAAAGAGAGGTTGGTATATCAAAGAGAGTCAGCAATATTTCGAAATGACATCAGTTCTTCGTTAGAAGTGTTACCATAGCTTCATGGGGTAAACACAGAAAGAAAAACTTTAAAATGCGAATGTTATTATATAGAGAATATTGATACAGGCTTGTAAATAGTTAGAAACTTAACTGTAAATACTCAACAAAAATAAACGGAAAGTAAAATAAGAATTTTTTGAATATGTGTGAAATTCAAATATAGAAGTTGGAAGCAAAAGATAGGAATCAGCGATGTGTGATACGATCTGAGTTGGCGCGTAAATGTAGACTAGGGTTACCAAACATTTACAGATAACCGGATAAGAAACATCCATTCAAGACTTGAATTAAAATTATTAATTTTATTACACTAGAGCACTTATTTAGGTGAGGTTTTAGGGCTCTACTTGTCCGTCGTGCATATAGTCGCTGTAACATCCACGCTTCGATATCAGCGTTCTTATTTAAAGATACGTTTTTTTTATATGAGAGGAGTCATTAACCAGAAGCGTGCACGTCGCAGTCCCTGCCAGTCCATTGAACCTTAATTCTGGCTCGAAAAAGTGCCGCAGTGCAGGTTTTAGGTCGTTCCCTGGAGGCGTCGCCTGCCGAGGATTGAAGAATACCAAATAAGCACGTAGAATGAGAGAGGTGGAATGGAAGCGAAGATTAATGAATTGATTGACGTAATGGATGAGAGATGGCTGGATTTACTGTGTGTAACGGAGACTAAGCGAAAGGGTAGTTAGTATACTTTTGACCTCCCGGGTCTTCTGGTCTAGTATACCGCAGAGCGATAAGGCCAGCGCTGGGGTAGATATCATCACCATGACCAACGTGACCTGGAAAAGTTTTCTGATTTTGTAAGGGATGTTCTGGATATGACATAAGGAAAATAAAGAGTGCATATGTGTGGTAACTTGAATGGTTGAATGGGGATGCGAAGGACCAGTTTCGAGGATGTTCTTGGACCCTATGGTGGTAAGAGAGTGAATGATACTAGTAGGCATATTATGTATTAACATATAGAATGAAATCTTCTTGTGTCTAAGTTATTTCAGCATAAGGGCATACATTCGTAGATATATAGGTAATTAATGATCAAATGGGTATGATAGATTTGATTTTGGTCAATAGTCTGATCCAGAAGTGTTTAATTGTACGTGTTCCATTTGGAGGGCTAGAAAGGATTTAGAGTGAAAAGTTGCAAGATCCAAGTGCAGAAGGCATGTTAAGCCAAGTCTAAGACAGGCTTGCTAGTGTGTGTCTGCCGACATGGATGACTGTTACAATGTTTTGAAAGGTAGCGTGTTGGATGTCGCGAAGAAAGTACGCGGGAGTTCAAAGATATACAATGTTGGATGACTATGTATCATGTTTGCATACGAATGACAGTATGACAGAGGTGTAGAAAGAAATGTACCATTGTCGAAAGAATATATCAAACACTTCGTGAAAGGGAAGCGCGAAATAGAAAGTATGAGACTGAAGAGGGATTGGCTAACAGCTTCGAAATGAACACCAAACTCTTTTGGAAGGAGGTGAAGAAGTCTTGGAGTAGTTCATCTGCAATTCAAATAAATAGAATTAAGTTCAAGAGTGATGATATTCTTGCAAGAAAGGTGGAGTGAATTTTATGGAAACCTGTATGAATATGCCCAGGATGCTGCCGCTGGGTCTGAATACTCAATTGAGTCAGAATTAGTGAAGGAATATGTTGCCGTTATGGTGGAAAAAGTTGAGACGGCGATAAGGAGTATGAAATATGGAAAGGCTGCGGGAGTAGACATAGTTACAGCTAAATCCTCTTTTTGGGTTTTTCGTAACAAACTTTGGAGGACTGGCAAAGTACCAAAAGACTGGCGGCATGCAGTCATTAAGCCCTTTTATAATGGCAAGGGTTCACGAATAGATTTCACCGATTACAGGGCCATCAACTTGATCAGTTGACCATCCAAAATGTATGGAATAATAGTGGAAATGAGGTTACAAGGGATGTCCGATGGATTATTGTGGGAGGCTCAAGGTGGTTTCAGGTCTGAAGGAGGACATACGGATCAGGTGTTTTTGCTCGGCTACATCGTAGAGAAATATCTGGCTAAGGACCAGAAGGTTTTCTGCGGTTTTGTAGATCTTGAAAAACGTTAAATAGCGTTGTACGTCAGAAACTTTAGGACATTTTACCATATTACGGGATAGACGGTTCCCTGCCGCGTGCTGTGCAGTCTATGAATTTGGATTGTTCAAAATTAAGATCAATAAATGTGGGAATGCGTATGAGTGACCAAGTGACCAACTGCCAGCTTTGTGCAGATGATGCTGTACTTTTGGTTTTTACATCATCTAAACTGCAAAATTGTCACAGTTACGAAAAGAGGTTGTAAAGTAAGGGGGTTACAATTGAATGTAATGAAAACCAAAGTTTTGGTGTTTGAAAGAGGCGAAGCCAGAAGAGTAAGAGTTTTAGTTGATGATGTAATGCTAGAAGAAGTGAATCAAAATTTATGTCTTGGTTATGCATTTAGTAGTGACGGACGGTACTCCGCGGATGTATAGAGGAGAGTGTGTACAAGGAATAGTGTGAATGGAGCACTGGTAAACTATTTTAAAAGCGAAGTTTTCAGTCAAATTGCTGCACTCGCTATTGCATAATTTTTTGCTTATCCCAACATTGCTGTATGGAATCGAAAATTGGGTATGTTAGAAAAAGCATGCGAGTAGGACAAACGCAGTCGAAATGAGAGTGTAGAAAATCTGTAGTGTTATGCTCGTTGACCGCATTCAAATTAATGAGATCCAAAAAAGAGTGGAATTGAAAGAAAGTGTTGGTGTTAAAATGAGAAAGGGCATGCATCGCTGCTTCGGATGTGTAGAAAAAAAGACCGATAAAAGATTGACAAAACATATATACAATACAGATGTGGATGTGTGTAGGTACCCGGTGAGATTTACGTTGGTGTTCCGTGATGAAATCGAAAGTGGTGTCAAAAGTCTCCAAAGCTGACAAGTTAGTATGAAAATGGTAATTAATGTGAAGGAAGCAAGGCAGGTCTGCTAGGTTCGAGAGGTGTGGCACTCGATACACTCTGCCTGACTTGGCTTGAAGATGTGTATATGTTATATTTGATAGCGAACAATATGCTACTTTTTTGTTGGTAAGAGACAATCGTAGCTCATAGATACCATAGATATTATAAGTGCGACGCGGTTAGGTAGCCTGGGTTTTGGCTAGGTTGGGTAAGCCTAATGTGCAAGTCTTGCAAGGAGCTGCAAGCCATTCTAAGTAGAGGCGCCAGACCACCTTAGTATAGCCGCAATAATGCTCTCTTCCTTTTAGCATAATATTTGCAACCTTTAACACTTTTGGTGTCTGTTAGGCGTATTTGTTAGCAGCAGGTAATCCGGTTCTTTGACTTTATTTTAATACGCTAACAAACAAAAAGATCAATATCGGCTTACTATTTTGTGATGCGGTATTCTTTTTTTTTAGGTTTGCAGGTCCCAAAGTCTAGCACAGTCAAGCAGACATTCATAATGATAAATATTTTAAATCAGATTTATGAATAACTTGCTGTTGCTCTTGTGGTTATTGGTCCCACAGGAACATTTTTCGGGATAAAAACTATCCTATGTGTTAATCCAAGTTACCTTGTATGTGTATGCCAAATTTCGTAAAAATTGGTTCAATATTTTTTGCGTGAAGTAGTAACAAACAAACATACAAACTTTCGCATTAATGATATAAGCGAGATCGGTGAAGGAAGCTGTTGTCTGTGCCTATCGTTGAATCTTACTACGTCTCAAGTAGACAAAGTAGTGGTCTATGGATTAAATGCTCCTCATGCCAAACTCTTTAAATATTAAGTCCTATTACTTATATTACTATTACTTAAACATTACTGTATACATATTTTGCACGAGAAACCCGCTGAGTTTCTTATTTTATTTTATTTTTTATGATATTGGAAGGCAAACAAGCAGACAGATTTCCTGATGGTAAGAAATTCATGGCGCCTAGAGACAGCAAAGTTGGTAATAGTGAGTTGCCAACCTGAGGGCGGAATGTTAGGCCTCGAGCAAAAGTAAGTTTACCGACTACTTTACCTTCTGAACCGAAACGCGTCAGCGATAAGCACTGACGTTATGGCGGCAGGAATAGGTAAGGCTATGGTAAAAATCCGGGCGTGTTGCTGAGAAATTCTAACACCTAGTCAGATGTCACAGTGTTAGTAATGGTAAGCCTCTGTTCGCTTTTTACGAGTTACCTGTGATGAAGATAGATGACCTGTTCTGCAAGTAGCCCGGACTAATACGGGGCTAATTTTATCTTACCGGATCTTCTCAGTTTGTGGTCGCGCTTCGATCCAGTGGTTGATTTTGGTATTTATTTTACAGACGCGTTACAAGGGCATTTGTGTGGTCAGTGAGAAATAAACGACATTTGTAATTATAACAATTCTCTGATTGTCGCCAGTATACGTTAACTATAGAAATTAAATATCACAATATTAAAGTCAATATGGCATAAAAAGCCTTTTTTTAAAAGAAGGCTATTCTAACACTAATATTTTGTTTGCAGTAACATAATAATTGCTCGCTAGTATTTGCAATCGCTATCTTATATGTTCCTGCTGCTACAAAATTGTATGAATAAATACCTCTTTAACAAGTTACGCAAATTCTAATACATAGAAATATTTAAGGAAGTATGGCCAAATCATACCTGACGACGAAATGATGGTGTCACAATATGACATATATATATAAAATGACCATTATTTTTTAAGGTTTTGAAAAACACACGAAATATCTCTTTACGTAGCCACAAAAAAAAAATTTCATTTATTTTTGTTTTTGTAGCTTTTTACGATTCATTTCGCGTATGAAATCACTTGGACTGTAATATTATTATTTATTCACCTTTCTTTAGTTTTTTAGGAATTCAGTTTCAGTTTTAGTAATCTGTTTACCTACTACAATATACGCATTATATTACTATGCACGTGTGATATTGTGCCATCCTTGTTGTCTAAATTACACGTACAAGTTTAGAGCAATATGGAATTTCATTAAACAATCGGTCAAAATCTGTCTTTTAAGCAGACCAGACTCCACGAACCAGCTGGACAGACGACACTTTTTTACATCGAATTCTGGAGTCTGATAGATACATAAAGAGTAAAGTGCGTTTTGACAGATGTTCTATTTTTATATTTTATTGAATAAGGCGTTACTTTGCGGAAATCCATAATAACAGATGTAAAATAAGCCTTTACTTTGCTAATTCCGCGTAAGCAGTGTAACTGTTGTGGCAAATGACACAAAATGTGATAAGCTTAACTGACGTTCCCACCGCCCACCTCCGCGACCAGAACACGGAAAAGAAAGAGCTCGGGACACAATATAAAATGTGACGTTCTTTACATGTGACAACCCTACCTAAAGTTCCACGGTACCTATAGTTATACCTAAAGTACAAACACGGGATTATTGCTTGGTACTTTTCGTTTTGTATGGAAAAGCAGCTTTGTTTTTTAGTTTTGACTTTGCACACTAGATGGCAATAAAATAAAAAGTTATTTTTTTATCACTATTTTGAGTGAGTGTAAGTATCTGCCATTAGTCAAGTTTAATTCGTTTGCATCAAGTTACTGCCTGATTTTACAAAATATGGTTTGAGTTATTCAAAATAATGCATGAGTCATCATAAACAGTCATGTCGGGGCTTAAAGTAAAGTGGTAACATCCCAAGATCACTGAAGTGCGACATGAAGTACACAAAGTACCACCAAAATAATATTTTTTCTTAATTTATAACGGTGATTCAATAAATGTGAAAAAAAGCGTTCAATTTTTTTTTGATCCGACGAAAACTCATACAAAAAATACATACTTACTTATAATATTATCAATACATTTGTACAAAAGATTAATTAAACCGTGTCAAAATAATTTTCCGTTTCCTATCCAAATGCGAAAAATAATCATTCGTTATTTCAAACGCGAAAAATTTAAGGGAAATTTAACTAAAAGATGAAGTGTGGAATGGCATTGAAATGGGCTCCTAAACGCATATATTAAGATACTACTAGCGGAGCCTAAACTTCAAATATACTTATACCACTACTATTCAAAGAACTGCTTTACACCAACGTAACGAACTACAAACGATGAGCGTGTGACGATCAGATTCCAGGTAGTTCTTAATTTTTTAATTATTACAATATATATTACATAAATGTTGTAATAAAAATTTAATCTTATCAAACATCGCATACTATACTATATTTTTCACCTTTTAAGTCGGTTTTACGTACATTACGTACATATACCTATAAAATGTCTACAAAATGGTTAGCTAAAAGTGGTAATACCTAACCGAATAAACTGTAATCACTGAAACTACGTACATTTTTTTGGTTTTTTCTTAAAAATATGGCTTTTAGCCATTTTTTACGACTTGAAATATTTTTTTACTGCATTACTTTAATACTTTAATGAAATGGTGTTTTATTATGGTTAATTAAAATTTCCCGATTTTCTGTTAGAATATTTAACGAATTTTAAAATTTTACTCTTGCAACACTGATTTTAGTTTGTCAATTGTCAGTCTTGGTGATTTTTCTGATTCCGAAGTTTGCGATTTGAGCTATTTCAATATTTTCAACGAAAGTTTTGCGATTTCTACTTACGATCTGGCTACGTTTTATGGACTTACGTGATATTGTGTTAAATACATGACGAATCGTCAATTACATCTCGATAGTTTACAGGAATTTGGTTACAATTTACTTGACTACATATAACTAGTTTCGAAAGGAATGTTTTGTCGTCGATGATGATATTTTGTATAATTTTAATCAATAAATATGTAAGACTATTGTGTTTAATTTACTTAGAATATGGTAGATCAAAAGCAATAATTCGAGAAAAAGCAAATTGAGGTAGGAGCTATACGAGTACATTTATATATTTTATATTTATGCATACATACGTTGCAAGCAGTAGGTCCAGCGTTGCGCAGTAGATGGCAGTGATCAACCACATTAGCTGATGTCTCTAAGACCTATTATTCACACGACATACGAGTGACTTGCTGCCGCCTCGATTGCGCCTTATATAGACCAAACGCCCCAATACCAATTATTTGTAACGGCTTCACGAATCGATTGTGGAATTCTGTGCGTCTCGATTGTTGCTAAAAATGTGTAGTACTGGGGAATTCGATTTATTTATTAATATGTTTTATGATTTCTAATTGTTACATAACATTCCATTCGCCTCTGTGGTCTAGCGGTTCAGTTGTTGCACTTGACTGCATGAGGTCCCGTGTTTGAATCCCGGGTCGGGCCGAAAAAGAAAATTGGGTTTTTCCAATTTTTTAATAAAAAAAAATGTTGCTCGGGATAGGATATGTGCCCGGTTGGCGATAGGCTTGCCACCTATCACATTCTGGGACTTAGTAATTTCGGCTAGTCGTGGGTGCCCTGGTTGTGCCTCTGCCTACCTCTTCGTGGATATGGGTGTGAAGATACTTTTTTTTCTTACTTTTTTTACATAATATTTAGTCTAGTTCCTTTTTCACAAGTATGAAGGCTTATTTTATATCTGTTCTATTATTTAGTTCTCTCTTATCGCTAATTACACTTTTATGCTACGCCACGGTCGCTTGAATTGAATGAATTCTAACCTCAAAAGCAAGTTGACGTTATTGCAAAAAATCGTCGCTATTTCGCTGTGATTTTCAAACAGGACTGTTTACTACGTAAAACAAACGGATTTAAGTATAACTTATTTTTGGACATGACAAAAAAAGTCAGGTCCAGCTCTTATAGAAATTTTGCTATTGTTATTAATACCAGAATAAAATTAATGCCTATGGTATTAGTATTAGCTCATAATTAGACTAATTTGTATTTTTATCTAGATCATAATGCTGCTGCTGCTGCGTTTCTTTCGCCGGATCTTTTCAGTGTGTGGCCGTGTTTTCGATCCGCTCGTTGTTTATAAAATGTCACGCACAAGTAACACTTGTACGGTCCATGTGAATAAAGATTTTTCTGATTCTGATCCTGATTCTTTTCCTGTCGAAGTTAATAAGAAAGAAAGTGTCCTTAATATGACAAAACTCATGGATACCGCAATGTTGACAGCGAATCAAACAATATTCTGTGCATGACACGTGTACGCGATATCCCGAAAATGGGCGAGTATTGACTAACAACTTTATTTATTTTTACTAACTACCATCTGGTATTTTGTCAGGAAATATTTATTTACTTTATTGTGCTGTTATAAACTGACTCCATAAAGGAGGAGGATCATTTGGACTTTGTTTTTTATATTTTATGTTTATATTTTTATGGATTGTAATTTTTTTTGGCATAACAAAAACAAAGAAATAAATGACGCAGAGGTCGTTTAAATCGTCAGTCGTCACTGATGAATTCAACATAGAGTACAACTTTTGCATTATTAAAAATAGCTCAAAAAACAATAGTCGGATTATGACAAAATTATGTAGGACCACCAATGAACTACTTTTCAAAAAGAGTCATCAAAATCAAAAGCAAACGCATAACAAATACGAAAAAAGTATATAGAATCAAATTGAATATTTTGGTTTGGAGGTCGGTTTAAAAGAAATTAAAATGTATAAATATTAATTCGTCGACTGGAGTCGAAAGATTACAGGGCCAAATCCTGTGTGTGGCGAATTTTTTTTTTCTTTAAAAGTTAAAGAAATTTAACTTAAGCACTAAAATAAAAATACTACGTATAATTAAATTTGATTTTATTACTTTTCTTAAAATGAATGACAGATGATTTTCCTGGTGGTAACACTACCGTCGTTGATAATGTCACAGAAGTTACTGGGGCATCATCGGCACGCTGGGGCCGAAATCTTCCGTAACTTCCAGTCTACTGCCGACACCCCTGTCTTAACCTATAGGGCAGGTGGTGACAGGAATAGGTAAGTATCAATCCCGGCGAGATGCTGTACAATGCTCCACCACTTATTATGACTCTTGCTCAAGTGGAATAATCCAATTCTCAATTAATAGTACCACCGGTGTGGCAACCGTAAATAGGTCCAGCAGCAGCTTGACTTTTAAGTGTCGCCCTACTTTTACTATTCAAACCTTTATTTAAAAAAAAAACATCTTCACGCCCATATACCCGAAAGGGTAGGCAGAGGCACAACCTGGGCACCCACGACTAGCCGAAGACACTAAGTCCCACAATGTGATAGGTGGCAAGCCTATCGCCAACCGGGCACATATCCGAGCAACGTTTTGTTTTAGAAATTGGAAAAACCCAATTTTCTTTCTGTTGCCCGACCTACTTTCATGGGCCAATGTATACGTTTTTACAATAAACTTCCCGAGCATTTTAAAGACTTACCATTTAATAAATTTAAAAAATGTATTAAGATGAAGTTGTATGGTAAAGGTTATTATAAGATTTCAGAATATTTAGAAGACAGAAATGCTTGGGATTAATTGCTCCTCATGCCAATCTCTGCAAATTATTTGTGAATGTAATAAACTTTTGTAAATTAGATTTATAAGAAAAAAGACAAGCCCGCTGAGTTTCTTTCGCCGGATCTTCTCAGTGAGTGGCCGCGTTACGATCTGGTGGTAGTTTTTAGAATTATATAGACGCGTTACAAGAATATTTATATAGATCTATGCAATAAAAGCTATTTTGAATTTGAATTTGACCCGGGATTCAACACCCGGGACCTCATGCAGTCAAGTCCAACAACTGAAACGCTAGACCACAGAGGCGATTTTATAGAATTTTATTTAAGCACAAAAAATCTATCCATCTTTATTAACAAATCGCGATTTAACTATTTTCTTTTGCTTTAGTTAAGGTAGGTCATAATCGGAGATGTCCCTATATATTTTTTATTATGATGTGACAACTAGTTCTCGAGTTCTACTTAATGATATACATTTTTAATAAACCTTGACGACTTTTGCCCGGTTTTTATATTCAAGAAACGAGTCGTTTTGATTACGGGTGGTAGTATTTTGTACTATTAGTAAGATTGTTAACAATGGTCGCTTGTTTTTGATAGTTAACTCGGATTTTTTTAAAAATATGAGTAACGCTTCGTTACTTTTGAACAAACTATGAATGGTTAAACGATTACTTTTCGTTGATTATAGGAACCGGGCATTAATCGACTATATATAGGTATAGTCAAGTTCTTGTCTTGTAAATTGTGATACAATACAGGACCACTATAAC
>NJDC01056824.1:64939-75058 GCA_002245475.1 Calephelis virginiensis | reverse complement strand
CGAACGTTAAATTACTAGGTATTAGTCCAACTCCAATTACATGTGTGTTGAAATACTGGGTGCTTTCAAAATAACATCGTATAACGTACTGGCTGTTGCCCATGGGTTTGCTTACGATGCATATTATTTTTTATAAGATAACTAGCGGCCCACCACGGCTTCGCACAGGTATAAAATATACATATTATAAACCCTCCCCTTCAATCCGTTTTAAAGATTTAAGCATAAAAAGGGATATAGGGACAGTTGAATTAATGGAGATTATTCCAACTCCAATTACGTATGTGTTGAAATACAGGGTGCTTTCAAAATAATATCGTATAACGTACGTACGTTTTATACTTTTTTTATAAGATAACTAGCGGCCCGCCCCGGCTTCGCATGAGTATAACTTCCTTTTCAATCACATCATTTATTTAAAAAAAAGCATCAAAATTCGTTGCGTAATTTTAAAGATTTAAGCATACGAAGAGACTTTGATTTATACTATGTAGAGATCATGAACAGCAATAAGTACAAAACTCTCTTGTTGGAAAGAGTCAATGGTGGCCTAATAACCACTAAATGTTTTTAGGTGCATCGTTTTCTTATGACCGCAGTATCAGGCGTAGTGAGCAATCTTAACAGCTACCGCACGTGACAGTGTTTAATACTGTTACAATAATGGTTACTTAACGATCCTGAGTTAAGGCAGTGCTCTCTACCCTGGCAAGTTGAAGCACATTTAACTTATTCACGCCGCTAACGAGCTGCTCTACTACTCTACAAGGGGGCTGGACCATTAAGATAGACACACACCACAGAAACGATAATATAACAATGTAACATAATAAATAATAGTCTATATTCGTTCCATATTTATAGTTCATTCTGAAGTCTAAGTTTATAATAAATATCGATGCAAGTATTACAGCGTGAACGGCGTCAAACGAAACGCACTCTCATTCATATTAAAAAAAGTATCTTCAGGCCAGTATCCCGAAGAAGTAGGCAGAGGCACAACCAGGGCACCCACGACTAGCCAAAGATACTAAGTCACACAATGTGTTAGGTGGCAAGCCTGTCGCCAACCGGGCACATATCCAATCCCGAGCAACGTTTTTTTTGTATTACGAAAATTGGGTTTTTTGTTCGACCCGGTATTCGAACCCGGGACCTCATGCAATCAAATCCAACAACTGAACCGCTAGACCACAGAGGAGAGATTCCGTAAATCTGTAAATTATAACTAGTAATTATAAGTACATAGTAATTACAATTGAAAGTAGTCGCCTCTGTGGTCGAGTGGTCCACGTATTGGGCTTGATTTCATGAGGTTCTTTATTCGATTCCTGTGTCGAGCAACAAAAAGAAAACTTGTTTTTTTTTTAATTTTCTAAGAAACAAAAATTTTGCTCGGGATTTTGTGATATGTGCCCGGTTGGCATTTGGCTTGCCACCTACTACATTGTGGGACTTAGTGTCTTCGGTTAGTCGAGGATGCTTTGGTTCGGCCTTCGCTGGGAAAGCATTTTGGCTACAGGTATATGGTACTAAGATCCTTCCAAAAACATCGTTCGAACAGACATGGCAAATGCTCATAATATGGACAATCATATAGATACAACAGTTTAATTGCAATCTGCAACTAATTGAAATCAATTATCTGGAATGAATTACACAATATTGATATATCTAATTAATTCAGACCGACACTCTACATTCTTTATGTATCTAAATTCTAAATATATGTATTTAAGGTTACACTATACTAAATTATTTACCCAGTATTATGCAGGTCAACACTGTTTTTTTTATTGTAGCGTTTTTTAAGGGATTTTTACTTATTTGGATTATGCAAGCCCTATCGTAGCCTAAACTTACTTATTACAAAATACTCCTATCTTAATCAAACATATATTATACACACAAGACGGATAGCTCTAAACAAGTTAATAAGTGACTTCACGACCTTGTCCCTGAAGAGGTAAGCAGAGTTACCACGAGGGCACCCATTATTACCCAAATTATTTATTATTTTGACTTCATAGTTCCAAAATGTAGCTGGTGGCAAACCTATCTACAACCGGACACTTATGAAATCCTCAGCAACATTATTGAAACGAAGTTCCTTATTACGCGTTGTAAAAGGGGGCTAGACGGAAAAAATTCTCACGCAAAGTTGTCACAACACTTTTTGCTATAGTAAGCTATTGTAAGCTGTGCGGCGTGCGCATGTTTCTCTGTCTGTCTCTCTCTATGTAAGAGAGAGAGAGAGAGAACTTCGTTCCATCCGGATGTCCCTTGATACCTCTCAACTTTTTTTTAATTATATAATTGAATAAACCTATTTTAAGTTGTTAGACGCGGGAATTGAACCCAAGACCTCACGTAGTCAATGCCGTCCCCATCTGCACTCTATTGTGTTCATGAAGAATGTGATCTGTCATCAAAATTACTAGCCAACCAGTAAACAGGTTAATAAATAATATTGATTTGTCCGACATAATGCAGTTCAATGCTCTACATTTGCCGCATAAATGTGACACATACCCTTATGGTGGACGATTTCATACTCACCAGATTAAGGCCCTTTATAGAAGCAGGATCTATTTAAATCTATCGTCATTTGTAGATGCCAACCGCATCTAGTTTTTATACATTTCATTTTTGATAATATATTGTAATAACTAGAATATATTTAATGTTAAAACAATTCTAAATAAAATTATTTAGATTTTTTTGTCAAAAAGGTCTAAGGTCGTCTTTTTTTGTTTTTCAAATATTTTATTAAATCAGTAGGGATTTCATTAATTCCTATGGCTGCCTTAGCGAACTCCGTTTTTCGTTTGTACCATTACTAATAACAACTTTTATGAGAGAAAATACTTTTTCTCGTCTTATTTATTTTAAACCCACCTTGAACTTCCACGAACATTTTAAAATCATAATTAGGTAAATCCGTCCATATTCATTACTACATAGTATAAAAAAGGCGCTTGCTATGTCCCTTTATAAGCTTAAATCTTTAAAACTACGCAACGGATATTGATGCGGTTTTTTTAATAGACAAAGTGATTGATGAGAAGGTTTATATGTATATTTCATAACCGTGCGAAGCCGGGGTAGGCCGCTTGTGTATATATATATAATTGATACAAGTAATACTACTAATACAAGTATTGGTTTCATCACCTCGTTTGTAAATGATTGTAAATAAACGAGGGGCCTTCAATAATTACTTAGCCTCATCGCCCCATGGCGTTGTTGTTACAAAAGAGTTTTACTATCGTGCAGTAAATACTTTTTGAAGTCTATCAAGTAGTTTTCAGTCTTTTCCCTTCATTTGTTTTGTTTTGGGAGCCTTTGGAAACGAGCGTGTCGGTCGGTTTTGCAAAAATGGAAAAAGAACAATATCGTTCGGTGATTAGATTCTTGTTTTTGGAAGGGAAAACGCGCAGCGAAATCAAAGAGCGCTTGGATGCTGTGTACGGTGACTCTTCTCCTTCGATGGCGACCGTCAAAAATTGGTTCAACGAGTTTGCTCACGAGCCACGCCCAGGTGCACCGAAAACGGCTACTACAGAAGAAAACGTAAAAAAAATCCACGTTCTCGTGTTGGCAGACCGGCGACTGAAGATTCACGAGATAGCTGAGACTGTAGGCATCGCAGATGGGACAATGCATCACATTCTGCACGAATAATTGGGTATGAAAAAGTTGTCGGCGCGATGGGTGCCGCGTTTGCTCACACCAGACAACAACACCGGCTCACACCTCCGCCGTTGTCATGGCCAAATTGATCGAATTGCGCTACGAATTGCTGCCCCATTCACCGTATTCTCCAGACTTGGCTCCAAGCGACTTTTTCTTGTTCCCAAATCTGAAAAAGTCACTCGCCGTCAAAAGATTTGGGTCGAATGATGAGGTCATCGCCGCCACAGAGGCCTATTTTGAAGACCTCGGGAAATCGTATTTTTTGACAGGTTAAAAAAGTTGGAGCATCGCTGGTCCAAGTATATTGAATTGAAAGGAGACTATGTTGAAAAATAAATCTTTACTTTCTCAAAATTTTCTTAATTTTTCGTAGGCTAAAAATTTATTGAATGGCCCTCGTATTATTCGTTTTGGCACTTTTAAAGTTAGAACTTTCGGATATAAGTTATCTTTTTCTTTCACATGTATAACACACGCCATCACAGTAGTTCGCGACTTCACTTACCCGTTGGCTAGTATCAACGACAGTCATTTGACTGACACAATGTAGTCAACTTTCTAAATTGCCTAAATAAATGTGAAAGACAGTAACGTGGATAATCTCAAGGATATCAGTTGAAATGTACGAGTAACAAGTGATTGTATAACGTTCCCAATTACCCAGTTAATTAAATAATATTGATTTGACCGACATAATGCAGTTCAACGCTCTACGTCGCTTGCATGAATGTGGCATTTACCCTTAGGTGGACAGTCTCATAGCCACACAATTAGTTCAGTAAACTAACAGTCTAAATTATTAGATTATTCTGCTAGCATGCAATTGGTTCGTTATATCTCTACGTTAAAAATGCTAAAAATCTTTTTAGAATCTATACTTGTTATCGTCGGCACTTTGTGGAATTCCATTATTCCATTCCACACAAACTTTTTTGTAGTAAACACTTGTACTTATCCACTATACCTACACTTTATTTAATACCTTTCGTTACTCTATAGCCAATATATCTGATGATGCTGTAAAAAGTGAAACCGGTTGACTATAGAGTAACCAAAAGTATTAAAAAAGTGTATAATGGATAAGTGCAAGTGTTTACTACAAAAATGTGTGTAAAATCTTTTTTTAAGGTATTTTTATTTTAGCACTTGCCCTGTGCTTGTGTGAAATTTCTATACATTTTAAATAAAGAAAAATTTATAACCTTTGTGAATATGAATATCATCTGACATAACGATGAACTCATTTAGTAGGTACTGAGAATTTTGTATCTGGTATCTACGTATCGGGTAAGAAAACAATAAAAAATTTCGCTCCTCGAATCCTCAGTAGCTCAATTGGCTAGATTCGTAGGCGGATTGGGCGGCATTCGCCGGCTTGAGACGAAAGGTTGCAGGTTGAAATCCTGTCTGGGGCGAAATTTTTCTTTCTTTAAAATCTATAGAAATTTAACCCAATCACAGGGCAAGCGCTTGAATAAAAATGTAATAGTCGCAAACTGGCTATCGCTTACACAAAATCTTCTAATTATTAGTACTGGATCAGTGTACTGATACTACGAAGATTTTTTATGACTTAAGATAGCTAACAAGCACATTATATTTCAAATGGTAAGAGATAATGGCCTATGACACCATAGATATTATAGGTCGAACACTGCTTCGTGGCTAAGGTTTAAGGCTTAATTTGTAAGCCTAGCGTCTTTCCCAATCTCCGGGCAGAGCCAGTTTTATTTTGATTTTTATCTGCCTAATTATCCTCATTTCGCTGAAGCTCTGGCTTCAAAAGCTCTGTTCGTTAAGGAAACGTCTAACTTCGAGCGTAAATCAATTCTAGTTTCTCATTTCGCAGACGGCACTAGCGGGACGTACGTTTTATTACCTTCATGGGGGCAATAAAAGTACATGGGATTGAAGATGTGACTGCGACGATAGCTGTAATACGATGTCACAAATTTTGAAGACACTTTCCGTAAACATTATTGTGTAACTGTTTCAGAAATGTTTAGTTATCCTGTCGTCATAACGACAGTGCTTAGGCTGACGTCATCATCAACTTGGGTTACTACAGTAATATGCAGCATGCGACATGGATCTTTCATTGTTTTTTTTTATAATGTTGGAAGGCAAGCACGCAAACAGATTTTCTGAAGAAAATTCACGCCGCCTAGAGAAACTAAAGGTAGTAATGGTGCGTTGCCAACCTGAGGCCGTGATGCCGGTAAGCTTACTTTTACTCTAGGCCTATAGAGCAAAAGTAAGCTTACTGGCTACCCTATTCTCCGAACGGAACAAGTCAACAGCAAGTGCTGACCTAATGGCAGGAATAGGTAAGGCGGTGGTACCAATCCGGGTGAGTCGCTGCGAAACTCTACCACCTAGTCAGATGACACAGTGTTAGTGACGGAAAGCCTATGCTCGCCTTTAACGAGCTGCCTGACAGAAAGACAGATGGGCTATTCTGCAAAGGAGTCCGGAGCAGCACAAAAACATACTCTTACATAAGCTTTAAATCAAAATGTTTTATCCGAACTATATCAAAACGTTGCAATTCGTAGTTCGCTTTAATAACACGCAGTTAATTAATGGATTATGTCGGTTATTAATGGATTCAATACTCATGTATACTGATCATGGACGTGTGGTCCACTTCAACCGAGGGTCATTGATGTTGACAATTTACATTTTCAACACGCTAATAAATAATATTTAGCTTATCTAGAAAATATTATCGATATTGTTGCCGATAATAACACATTATCAAAATTTATTCAAGTTCGTTCACTTGCCACTTGATGAAAAAAAAATTATTTGTTATTACTTATTTTTTATAAAATACAAAACTTAGAGGTAACTGAAAATATTGCGAGATGTTGAATGTTCGGAGATTGTGATTAGAATGTGCTGGATCTTGGGCGTTGGGAATAAAAAGGACGTGTGCGTGAAGAGCAGGGAAGAGGGGAATTTGTTTCGGTAAAGGTCTTATTTATCTTTATTAGCTAATGACTGTGAGAATAACTACAAAATATTCAAAGACATAAAACTAAACAACATTGTTTGGAGATATGACTAATGTAAGTACAAGATGCGAACTAACAAATAAACTATAAACTATGGCCGTGATTATCACTAGCTCTCACTATGTAACATGTATCCGTAAGATGACCAGTACGTTCAGATGTTTTTTTATGATATTGGAAGGCCAACAAGCATACGGATTTACTGATGGTAAGAAATTCACGCCACCAACAGTGGTAATGGTACGTTGCCAACCACAGGCCGGGATGTTAGGCCTCGAGCAAAAGTAAGTTTACCGCCTACCTTACCCCCAAACCGGAACAACTCAATGGCAAGCTCTGACGTTATGGCGGCAGGAATAGGTAAGGCGACGATACCAATCCGGACGGATCGCTGCGATCACCTAATAGAATGTCACGGTGTTATTGACAAAAGCCTATACCTACTCGCCTTTTATGAGCTGCCTGGCAGAAAGGTAGATGGTCTATTCTGCAATTCTGCCTGGACCAACACGAATAATATAGTTGGCAATTTTAAAATTTTGGTCTGTAGGTAGGACCAAGTCGTTGCGAAACTCTATTACCTAGTCAGATGTCACAGTATCAGTGACAGTAAGCCTATGCTCAAATTTTACGAGCTGCCTGGCAGGAAAGCAGATAAGGGGGGAAACACGGGGGAGGGAGATGTTTCAAATTATTTGGTCACTTTTTAATGACTGTATTTATGTCTGTAATATCTGTACTACAAACTTTATGATTCGTAAGAAAATTAGGGGACAATTTGTATATCACATATTTCAAAACAAAAAACGAGTGAATTTAATAGGACTACGTGTCAATGAGTAACAGTCCATTCAAAATTTTGACTTGTTCAAAATTAAAATGTAAAGGTTATAAGAATTTAATTTTTATTAATTACCCTCTACGTAATGAAAAAAATCGTAAATTCGTTGTAGTTATTATTATGACATCATGTCCATACGACCAATACCTATACAAAAAAAAATATTGTAACATCATAACACAAGAGATGAAAGATACTTTCAAAACATTTTCTGCTATTAAAACAGTAAAGTATCTTCACGCTCATATCCCCCTAGAGGAGGCACAGGCACAACCAGGGCACCCACGACTAGCCGAAGACACTTAGTCCTACAATAGGTTGCCACCTATCCAATCAATAGGGCCCATATTCAATCCCGGGCAACGTTATTTTAATAAGGAAAATGAAAATAAACATTATCTATGTTTTATTTTCCTGACCCGGGATTCAGGGATCGAACCCAGGACCTCAAGAAGAAAAGTCCAACGTATATCTGACTGCTATTAAGTTATCAAAAAAAATATTACAAAAGTCGCAGTAAGCGACTGTAATATATTTGTATTTGTCTAGAGCTTCAGCAGTAATATCCATCTACGCAGACACGAAGCAGAGGGTTATAAAAAATATGTTGTAGCCTCTCGCATATTATTTCAGTTTGCATATAATATTTTATCTTAGGATAAAGGATCTCCAGGTATTTCGCAATTCACTGAGCAAAGCACGCGACCATCGAGAAAATTGAATTCACTGAGATATAATATGGCAGATAAAAAAATAGTGGCCTGAATATTATTATAAACTAGTTACTGCCCGTGGTTACAGCCGTTAGTTAAGTAGTTTACGTAGTTAATTTTACTTCAATAAAACTTTAAAACTGCATAAAAATTACACTAATTTTATTACCATATCTCCTAGGTGAAACAAAAAGTGGTACTAATATTACTCAAAATCCATTTGTTGCATCTTGAACATATTTTTATAGACCTTAAATCATAGCTTTATGAAAAAAATATTCAAAACCTTTTACTATAGCGGAGTTATCGAGTAGCGACATATAAAAAACTAAAACATGGAGACGACACGAAACATGGAAATGACAACTTCCTTTTTTTGGAAATCGTAACAAATTTCACTGCAAATTGATAGAAGAAGGGGTCTTGACTTCCGTGAAGTCGAATTCATTCATAGCCTACTATTTTGCCTGTTTTGTCACGCCAATACGTACATATATTTTTTTGAAATTGCAAATCAAATAATTTTGTTTGGATTTAAATTTCACTGACTTTGTAGACAAATTACAAAACGTTGTTGGCAATGAGTTCTTTGTTAATACATATGTATATTTTGAGACAGCAAATATATGAATTAAATTTTATAAAAGTTCAACTAATGATTACATGGGATGGCATTATGATGCAAGAAGTTGAATAGGCGTTTAGAAGTATGAAATAATGTAAGGCTGCGTCTCATATGGTTACTGCTGAGATGATCAAGCTTCCTAGTCCTGCCATCCGGGATTCTTTCTGGGGCCTTTGTAACAAATGTTGGAGGACCGGCAGAGTGCTCGAAGACTGGAAACGTGCGGTCATCGAGCCCATGTATAAAGGCAAGAATTGAAGTGTAGAATGCATCAGTTACAAGGACATCAATTTGATCAGTTTACCATCAAAAAATTGATGTGTGTCGAAATAGTTGAAAGACAAATGTCCGATTTAATGTTTTGGGAGCCTCAAGGCGATTTCAGGCCTGAAAGAGGATGTACGTATCGGTTGTCGAACTAGCATTTGAAAGAGAAGTAGCCAGAACAGATGTAAGAGTTTTAGTTATTGATAGAATGTTGGACCAATTGAATGAAATTGTATATCTTGATTGTTCTTTTATCGTGGAAGGAAAGTACATCGTAAATGAACAAAGGAGAGTGTGCATAGGAAATAGTACGAGTATAAATGGAGCGCTGGTTAAACTATTTCAAAGTGAGGTTTTGAGTCAAGGTGCTAGACTCGCTTTGCTTAATTTTGTGCTTACTTCGACGTTGTTTTAAGTAAGCGAGAGTTGGAGATGTTAGCATGAGAGAAAGATAAATGCGGTCGAAATGAAAGCCCTACGGAAAATCTGTGGTGTAATGCTCGCTGACCGCATTTGTAAAAGTGAAAATCAAGAAAGAGTGGGATTGAAGGAAAGTGTTGGTGTTAAAATGAGCACGGGCGTAGCATACGCTGGGAGTGGAATTGAAAGAAAATTTTGGGGTTAAAATGAGAATAAAGAAATAATGATAAATAAACAAATATTTCCAGACCAGTTACACAAATTGAATTTAACCCCAAAGTAAGTATATTATATGCTTGTGTTATAGGTGTTAGTCAACGATACTAGTACATAGACATACTTAAATAGATACCATAATAAATTTAATAAACACCCAGACCCGGAAATGCAGACATCTAAATGTTTAAATTATTAATTAATCTAAGTTTTAATGTGTACCTACCGGACTTAGACGTGGATGACTGCTGGAATGTTTTGAAAGATAGTATGGTTGATGTTGCGAAAGAGGTATGTGGGAGTGCAAAGATGCACAAGTCTATG
>NJDC01054656.1:15827-33319 GCA_002245475.1 Calephelis virginiensis | reverse complement strand
TTCGCCCGTTTTGGTGGCGAATTGTTTTTCTTGTTGCTTATTTTATTTATAATCTATACTTATATTAAAAATCTGAAGATTTCGTTTGTTTGTTTGCTTAAACGCGCTAATCTCAAGAACAACTGGTCCGAATTGAAAAAAAAAACAGAATTACATAGCCCATTTAACGATGAAGGCTATATAGATTATCACACTAAGACCAATAGGATCGGAGTACCTTTGAAGAATGTTTTAAAATCAGGGGTTTTACTAGACTTACCTACTAATATTATAAAGCTGAAGAGTCTGTTTGTTTGCTCGCTTGAACGCGTTAATCTCAGGAACTACTGATCCGATTTGAACAATTCTTGCACAGTTATAGATCTTATTTATTGAGGAAGGCTAGGCTATAATAAATCAAGACCAATATAAGCGAAGCACCAATGAAGAATGTTTCAAAATCGATGTATTTTTTTCCTATTTTTTTCCACATAAACTATTAATGACTGTCAATGTCAAGCGATACGAAGTTCGCCGGGTCGAATAGTTTTAAAATAATAGCTGACATAATACGGTAATAAGGAGAGAGGAGAGGTAATTCGGAGATGGAAGTTCGAAAAGGCAGGGAAACTTTTCTTTTGACGAGTTAATTTCTTATGATCACAGTGGTCATGTATTAACAACCAGAGTTAACTGCAAGGGTTATGACAAATAAATCTAAATACAATTTAAAAAAAAGTAACTTAACTAAAATATTTAAAAAACGTAATCAAAGATTTAAATAAGAATTGAGTATAATATACCTTGGAATAATATTCATAAAAATATTCTTATTATAGTTTTCGCTAAATTATTCACACAATTTAATCGTTTTCCAACACATGTAAAGGCATGCAGTTTCGCTTCGTTTTTGTTGTTACTTACTGGAGAAGGTTGTTACGAAAGAAAAGACTTAGTAAGGTTAGTGGAACATCAGAAAATTTAAGAAGTTAAGTCGGCCGGGTCAGCTAGTCTTAAATAGATTATTATTGATTGTGTTTAATATATTGTGTTTAATATATTTTATTGAATCAGGCGTTATTTTGCGGAAATCCATTATAAAAGATGTAAAATAAGCCTTTATTTTGCTAATTCCGCGTAAGCAGTGTAACCGTTGTGGCAAATAATCCTCCAAACGACACAGAATCGAAGTAATCGTAATGAATCCTCGTCCACCCCTTCTGTACGGTTTGCCAAAGATTCACAAAGATGGTTGTGTCAGAGAGAGTTTCGACTCGATTAACTGAAGTCGCTAAATGCTCCTGCTAGGCACTATGGGTTTTACTTGACAATTCTTAGCTATCAGAGAGAGATTCGACTCGATTAACTGAAGTCGCTAAATGCTCCTGCTAGGCACTATGGGTTTTACTTGACAATGCTTAGCTATCAGAGAGAGATTCGACTCGATTCGTTAAAGTCGCTAAATGCTCCTGCTAGACACTATGGGTTTCACTTGACAGTTCTGAGCCATCAGAGAGAGATTCGACTCGATTCGTTAAAGTCGCTAAATGCTCCTGCTAGACACTATGGGTTTCACTTGACAGTTCTGAGCCATCAGAGAGAGATTCGACTCGATTAACTGAAGTCGTTAAATGCTCCTGCTAGGCACCATGGGTTTCACTTGACAGTTCTGAGCCATCAGAGAGAGATTCGACTCGATTAACTGAAGTCGCTAAATGCTCCTCCTAGGCACTATGGGTTTCACTTGACAGTTCTTAGCCATCAGAGAGAGATTCGACTCGATTCGTTAAAGTCGCTAAATGCTCCTGCTAGACACTATGGGTTTCACTTGACAGTTCTGAGCCATCAGAGAGAGATTCGTCTCGATTCGTTAAAGTCGCTAAATGCTCCTCCTAGGCACTATGGGTTTCACTTGACAGTTCTGAGTCATCAGAGAGAGATTCGACTCGATTCGTTAAAGTCGCTAAATGCTCCTGCTAGGCACTATGGGTTTCACTTGACATGCACTTGAGATGTTTGCGTGTCGAGTGTTTGTCCAACGATCGTTGCCCAACAATTAGCACGCGTCCGTCACGCGACCTCCCACAGTCAGACCAATGTCCATAGTACGTTATATACACAGTACTGATCAGTAATAAGTTCCATACGCAGAAATTTCTCCCTCACACTATAATGTTCTGTACTTTAGTTGAAATATCACGTTCGTTATGAATAAATTAGCCATTACTGAAGAAATAAATATGTGAGTCAGACTTGTCTTTAAAAGCTTCCGTAGTAGCATAGATACTCGACAGCTACATTTACACATATACAAGAAGTAAAGTATCTGCACGCCCATGTCCCAGAAGAGGTAAGTAGAGGCACAACTAGTGCACCCACGACTAGCCGAAGACACTAAGTCCCACAATGTGATAGGTGGCAAGTCTATCGCCAACCGGGCACATATCCAATCCCGAGCAACATTGCTTTTTTATTGGAAAATTTGTAAAAACCAAATTTTCTTTCTGTTGCCCGAATCGCTAGATCACAGCGGTATACATTATGTAAAAAAGCACCATCATGTTTTTTGCCAGCAAAATATTATTTTGTTTGTTATGGTATTTGTATGTACGACAAAGGGACATACCTATATTGCGGTTTTTTAAAAATGTACTATGTCTTCAAAGCTCCTTCTACTACTACTACTAGGTAAGTAGGTATATTTTGGCCAAACCAATGTTCTTTGAGAGTTGTTATTGATTTCAAAAGATAAGGTTGAAAAAAAATAGGTTTAGAAACTTCAACATAATTTTAAAGACCTGTCTATAAAATATTCCGTCTATAATTTGACGAAAAACATTTTTGAGTTTAAATTACATGTATTGGACGCTTCCCATACATGTAATCGAAACTCAAAAATGCTCCACATAATATATTTTTTTGGTGTTGGTTACACTTTTTTTTGTAACTCAAGAACGGCTGAACCGATTAGGCTGAAAACTTGTGGGGAGGTAGATTAGAACATGGAGAAGGACATAGGATACTTTTATCCTGTTCGATTGTGAGGAAACTGGGAAAAACACCATTTTAATTTTTCCCATACAAACTCAACGAGCCGAACGAAGTTCGCGGGAACAGCTAGTTTTGTAAATCGTATAGCGTTTCACAGAGTACATCTACTAACTAAAGTAACTAAGTAGCGCTACATAATAGTTTGGGAATAAATTACCAAACATAAAATTGATTAACGAATCTACCAGCAATATAACAGAGCAAAATCTTTCTGCACTGTAACCTCTGCTGTAA
The DNA here is from genome assembly GCA_002245475.1 of Calephelis virginiensis. Lineage (NCBI taxonomy): Eukaryota > Metazoa > Arthropoda > Insecta > Lepidoptera > Riodinidae > Calephelis > Calephelis virginiensis. The sequence continues at coordinate 30,055 of NJDC01054656.1, read as the reverse complement.
CTTTAGTCCGCATATTAAATGACGAGCCACCGCTCCGCTTGAGTTAGTCCGCGGTTACGTTACGCCACACTTGACCGACTCAACTAGATCTTGATAAGCTATTTAAATAGCCTTCATCAAGAAACGATCAAAAAACGAAAAAAAACGACGGATTACACTCCAGGAGTGGCGCAGAAGTGAAAACTTGAATATTAACGTTGTGTATTTTTGATATTTTGGAATGGTTGGGGAATAACTTTGCACGAGTCGCTTTAATTATCAGTATGAAAGTACTATCATTTATGTGGTAGAATACAATATTCATTTATTGTGCTATCGTACACAAACATGACAACACCAACATTCGCGCAAGCGCCCTGCGCCGTCTAAACTACCCAGCAGGCGCATCCATACATTTTCGTCGAGTCGTAGAAAGAGAGGGGGATACTTCCTCTTATACGCCGCGCCGGCTGTTTACTCTTCATCCGTCTTACGAATTTTCAATCAGGTCACGTGTCCTGACGCGAGTTTAGAACTTTTTACCCATTCCAAAAAAAGTGCGCAACTCCGCTAAAGAAGTTTTCACTTCAAAAGTTAAAACGAAAACTGCAATTCTTTTACTAAATTTGTAGTACATAATATAGCTATATTGTCTATAGCAAAGCTACAATATATATAGTACATAAAATGGCTTCCAAATTTTATCCGGTTTCAAAAATTGTAGCTTTCATTACGCTGAGGAGAAATAAGCTAATAAATGTACCTAGGTGACAATAGAAATGTATTAACGGAAGTTTGAATAGCCTTAGGCGTGTCTTATTGTAAATGTTAATGGTTAGTATTTGACCGTGGTTACGGGATGAACCATTAGCCAGGTGAGCATTCGTCGCGTCACCGATCAGCTGTTGTAAGTAATGACCGGCCACATCATATGTAAAGCCGCGTGTTCAAGGTACACATTTACTGAGCTTAACACTTAAATTAAATTTTATTATCAGATATAAAAAGTATCTTCACGCCCATATCCCCGAAGAGGTAGGCAGAGGTACAACCAAGGCACCCACGACTAGCCGAAGACACTAAGTCCCACAATGTGATATCGAAAAGCAAGCCTATCGCCAACCGGGCACATTTCCAATCCCGACCAACATTTTTTTTTATTAGAAAATTGGAAAAATCCAATTTTTCTTTTTGTTGGCCGACCCGGGATTCGAACCCGGGACCTCATGTAGTCAAGTCCGACACTCGGACCGCTAGACCACAGAGGCGATCAGATATAAAAAAAGTATTTTTACGCCCATATCCCCGAAAAGGTAGGCAGAAGCATAACCAGGACACCCACGAATAGCCGAAGAATGTGAAGAATGTAACCGGGCACATATCCAATCCCAAACAACATTTTTTTTATTAATTTTGTTGTCCGAACTGGGAATCGAACCCGGGACCTCGTGAAGTCAATTCCAACATCTGGACCGCTAGACCATAGAGGCAATATTATTAGCTACAATATTTTTTGAATATTTTTATCGCCTCTGTGGTCTAACGGTTCAGTTGTTGGACTTGACTGCATGAGGTCCCGGGTTCGAATCCCGGGTCGGGCAACAAAAAGAAGATTGGGTTTTTCCAAATTTTCTAAAAAAAAATGTTGCTCGGGATAGAATATGTGCCCGGTTGGCGATAGGCTTGCCACCTATCACAATGTGGGACTTAGTATCGGCTAGTCGTGGGTGCCCTGGTTGTGCCTCTGCCTACCTCTTCGGGGATATGGGCGTGAAGATACTTTTCTATTTTTAGAAGCTTCGTTTATTCTTCTTTGTCTTCATGTGCCCGAAGAGCTAGTGCACTGTTTGAATCCAGCACATAAAACAAAATACACACTTGACATTACTGTCACGTTTATAAACTGGTTGCAAATATATCAACAGTGGACGCAAAACTGAAACTCATTGAGAAGTGATTATCTATACAATGTTACCAACGACGTGTCACGCAATGTTACCAGCTACGTGTTGACGGCACTTAAGCAACACGTTGATTTAACTTTGTTTATTATAAAACTTTACCACGAATATGGGTTTCATTGGGCAATGAATATCTACTTATAAGTAGCTGCTCCTGCGAATTTCATTCCACTCGTTCAGTTTGTATCGGAAAAGCTAAACCTCACAATAAATTTTCAACCAAATCGGTTCAGCCGTTCTTGAGTTATAAATAGTGTAACCAACACGACTTTCTTTTATATATAGATTATTACCTAGTACCCGCAGATCTAAACAACATACGAGTACCTTGACACCACGTACATATTGTTTTTTTTACATAAGACTATTATTATTTATTATTACTATTATTTCATTGATATTTATATGTATTTAAAATTATTGAGTTTCATAATAATTTTACATAGTAACTAGCGGCCCGGTACGTGCTTCGCTACGTATAAACTGAAATATTAAAAAATACCTATATTGGAACATCAAATTCATTTATTCAAATAAAAAGAATTTCATTAATTGCTAGGTATTTTAAAACACAACAAAAAATAAAGAAAAAAACAACTGAAAAAGTTTTGAAGCTAAAAAAACAACTGAAAAAGACTTGTATTTAAAATACCCATTATTGACAAAATGATCCGCCATTTATTGAATTTATTTGTTATAAAAAATGTGATAAATGAAGAACCGTAAATAGTCCGAACAAAGCCTAAACATTTGGTTTGGATAGGTGAGCTCAAGAATGTGAGTTATAAAATTACAACGAAAAGTGGCGATTCATATATAGTGAAATTGTATTCATTACTAGCTGTAGGCTAACGGCTAGTAATGAATACAATATTGCGCTATCGTACACAAACATGACAACACGAACATCGGAGCAAGCGCCCTGCGCGCCGTCTAAACGAAACAGCAGGCGCAGGCATATATTTTCGCCGCGCCGTAGAAAGAGAGCTACTACTAATGTGAGTTATAAAATTACAACGAAAAGTGGCGATTCATATATAGTGAAATTGTATTCATTACTAGCAGTTAGCCTAGTCATAAGTTCGGTAAATTCGGATAAAAAAACTTTAATCGATAGGTTCAGTAGTTGGGACGTGAGTTACGGCGGGAATCAGCCAGACTAACACACAGACATAAATTATGTAAAAATGCTCAAAATGTGTTCTGTTGCACATGTTATGTCGCCTAGACCTATTTTTGTATCTTTTACGTATCTCGTATCTACAGAATTCACTCTTCTTTCGTTTTTTTTATTTGTATATGTGGATATATATACCTATGTTTAATAAGTATTTAATTAGGTAATCAGATATTCAGATCTCTGTGGTCTAGCAGTTCAGTGGTCGGACTTGACTGCATGAGGTCCCGGGTTCGAATCCCGGGTCGGGCAAAAATGTTACTCGGGATAGGAAATGTGCCCGGTTGGCGATAGGCTTGCCATCTATCACATTGTGGGACTTAGTATCTTCGGCTAGTCGTGGGTGCCCTGGTGGTGCCTCTGCCTACCTCTTCGGGGATATGGGCGTGAAGATACTTTAAAGAGTTTCTGTATGTGCTAGTACAATGTAAAGTTTTTACAGTTCATAGTCCACTTGTGGATTATTAAAAAGTTCAAAGAAGATATTTAATTTTCATTAAAAAAACGGTAGGTATTTTGTTATTGTGAAGTGACCCTAACGCTCTCATCGCTCTCTTGCTAGTAGTTACATTAGATCACTTTCAGATGATTTCACTCGAAGTTCGATCAGAGTGTTACATCAAGTCTGTCGGTACAAAACACTTTCTGTATAGACTAAGAAAAGTCTGAGTGTGTGGATGTAAAAAATAATTGTGCAAACTGATGCATCATTAACGGACAGTAATCAGTATTCATTTCTAATGTGTTTAATACCCGGTTGCTATATTCAAGAAACGAGTCGTTTTGCTTATGCATGGTAGTTTACGTGGTACGACCGCCTCGTTGGTCGAATGGCTTGCGTACACGCCTAACTACACCGATCATCTGCGAGGCTCGTGTTCGATTCCCGACGGGGGCAGGCATTTGTGCGATGAACATTTAGATGTCTGCATTTCCGGGTCCAAACGTGAGCATCCTTAGATGGTAGGGTGCTGTTCAGCAGCACACCCGGATTTGTACTGTTACCGTACTTATTCCTGTCGCCGTATCGTCAATGCTCGTTTTCGTTGTTATTATTATTTTAATTTATTCAAGTAACATAACAGGTGAAAATCGAAGACGTTATAAGAAAATCTTTCTAAACATGTTAATCTTTAAAAGACCGCCTCGTTGGTCGAATGGCTAGCGTATTCGCCTAACTACATCGACTTACAGCGAGGCTCGGGTTCGATTCCCGACGGGGGCAGGCATTTGTGTGGTAAACATTTAGATGTCTGCATTTCCGGGTCTGGGTGTTAATTAAATTTATTCTGGTATCTATTTAAGTATTTCTATGTATTAGAATCGTTGACTAACACCCATAACACAAGCATATAATTTGCTTACTTTGGGGTTAGATTCAATTTGTGTAACTTGTCCAGGGATATTTATTTATTTATTTATTTTTGTACGAATAGTAAAAACTCTAACTACGGTAGTTCGTAATCGACTGTTAACTCGAAACATTTTGTAGAACTATGTACAACGCTTCGTCACTTTTAGGCAAGCAACTAATGGTTACACTTACGGATTACGATTCGTTGACTATAGGCACAAGGAAACTAATTTAGTCTATCCCGGAAGTATATTTACATAATTTGCCTTACGTGAGCACTTCTAAGCTACCGATACTTATATAAATAATTTCATCTTAGTGTTCCTAAAAGTATAGTGGAAGCCTCGTTGACCGAGGGCACTGTTCGGGTTCGATCTCCGAAAGGGACATGCATTTGGTCTATATTTAACAGGTTTTGGTTTTTATTAAATACATTATTACAGTACCTATGCAATAAAGTGAAGTAAATAAACTAACCCTTTCATGTACATGTTATTTAACTTTCAAATCTAAAACATAATTTAGGTTCAAACATGAACCACTTACTTTTGAAATGGTAAAAAAATCAGAGTAATCATTAATGTGTTTTATGTGAACAAACTTAGAAGATAAGCATCCTAAAAAAATAAAAAAAAATTAACCGCCTTCAAAAATACGAACTCAAAAATGGATAACAATTTACCCACTTTCCATAAAACTTTAATTTTATAACCATAAGTTAGGATCCAATTAATAATCTCATATTTATAGAGAACCTACTTTTTAACCGACAAATTCTATTATACAAAGTGCACCATGCGGTGGTTGGTACTGATTAAACATTTTCATTTCTATTTGTTGAAAGTATCAAAATACAGAAGTGGTACAAGTAACGCCATCTAGTGACAGTTATGTCAGAATGTATTACTGTGGTCTATTGTATCTGTGATGTTTTTGAATAAATTAGTCGTTCTTTGTCAGTGAAACCGATTGCGTTTTATTTGACTATTTATAGTTTCCATCATCAGATTATCATGAGAGGATGATCACCAAGTGTAAACGTTATAATTGTTACAAATTATTGTTGTAGTTAATTCTACAAAACAAAATTATTCATTACTTTCACTCATTTTGCCTAAATGGAAGGATCTTTCCCATTTAAACTCCGGCTTCTTTAGCATTGCCTTAAGGCCCCATACTTAGTCAGCCAGAAGAGCCAATCAGCGCACTCCTCCGTTCCATGATTACTAGAAATATTGCGCTCTAAAGTAAATGTCTTAAGCGCCAAATCACTATTTTTGACACTATAAAAGTAATTTGAAAAAAAATGTAAACTGAAACAGTTATCTTTTAGGTATAATACTTATCTATGTTTATGTTAAATCTGGTGTCGATATTTTCTTAATTGAAGTAGACAGTTGGGTTTTTCTTTCAAAAAAGGCTTAACTTTTTGATTTTTTTCTATCGAGCAAAGTGAAATGAATCGTGTTTTGGAAACATTAGTCTTATAAAGCATATTAATGTTAATCTTGTGTATTTTTGTCGCCAAGATCCATAACTGTTTTGTATGAAAAAAACAGTATATTGCTGACGTATTTTAGCATACATGGCCCCTTAACATAATTTTCAATCCATCAATCCATCAATCATTTATTGCTTCATATGACACAAAAAAGTATTACAAATTATTCCCAATAGTTGTTTGAAGGACATATGCACCCTCTTAGGGTATTGCAAATTGAAGCGGACTGATCCATTTTAGATTTCACTTTTAAAATTATCCAATAAGTAATCATTCAAAGTATAGTAACTTTTTTCTATCAAAAATTTCTTTAGTTTTTTTGAAAACCTTAGGTCATTCCTCTCTGTTTTTATTGCATTGGGTAGTTTATTGCCTTTATAAATAAATAAGTAAAAAAAGTAGTTCATCATTAACTGTGTTATGCATGATCGCTTTAAGTCGCTCAAAATTTTACCTTTACCATGCTTATATATCTCGGCTGTATGTGTATTTGTAAATAAACATCATAATTTGTTTCAAACAAATGCTGAAGTATTAAGAATTACACACTTCAGAAATAGTAAGAAACTACATGTGCCTAATCAAAAACTTAATATTTATAAAAATAATGTATATTGCATGTCCATTCGTATATATAACCAAATTCCTGATAGTCTGAAATCACTTCCAGTAAAAAGATTTCGAAAGAAGGTATTTGATTTGCTATTAGAGAAGACATATTATAGTGTTAAAGATTTTCTTGCTGACAAGTGTAAATAAATAAAATATATATATTTATTTTTAATAAATTTAAGCCTAATTTAAGTAATAAAATCATGGTTGCCGGGGAGTTTGTTTCGCCGTTTCTTCTCCCGACGGGCTAGGTTTGGAAACGGTGGTAGTGTACGGTAGATAGGACTAAAAATTAATCTACCTTTGACTTAATTTATAATAAATTATGAAACTTGTGTTCATAAATAAATAAAATGTCTTGGCTGTGATTTAAATGTACATTTTTATAGAAATATGTAACTTCTTAAAATTAACTAAATATTTGCACACCACAATGTGGTAGAATATGTTGTATTCTTAAATATCTTTATAAAAACTTTATAACACACATATTCCGCAAATAAATAATTTTCATTTCATTTCATTTCATTAGAGATCGTCTCAATACGATTACGCATAATCACTACATAGTATAAAACAAAGTCATTTCCTCTGTCCCTGTTTCCCTATGTTCCTTTGTATGCTAGAATCTTTAAAACTACGCAACGGATTTTGACGTGGTTTTTTTAAAAAAATAAAGTGATTGAAGAGGAAAGTTTATATGTACGAGTATATAAAACCCGTACGAAGCCGGGACTTGCTTCTAGTAACTAATAAAGTAGTTGTTGATGAGTTTCATGGTTTATCTCTAGAATTTTTCATCAAATCCTTACATATTATACACTATAAACTTCCCCGAGAAGGTTATAATGCAGTAATGAAAACCTCATCCAGATTGGATAGTATTTTTGCGAAAATAGTGAACGTACTAAACCTTATTTTTAGTCGGTAAAATTAGTTTCTAGTTCAGTAGCGTCCTGGTTAAGTAATGAAGAAGGAGCAACAATTTTCTGGAAGGATTTTTAAAATGCTTTGCGATCTTTCACAATTACTAGATAAATATAATTATCTACTAACAATTTCATATTTCGACGTCGATGTAAATGAAGAAATATTAGCTGTGTGTATCGTCATTATACAAACATTTATAATGCAATACCTGTTATGTCAATTTATGTGTTATTTGTAGTTGTTTTAGATCAGAGATTCCCAAACTCTTTTCGTCTAACGCCCACTTTAAAAGTCAGTAAGTTTGTAGCGCCCCATACTTTTTTTATCTTAACCACCTCAATAACACGTAAATCTCGCTTGGAATTTAATTAAACGAGACTTTTCTTAGCAGAGAGAGTAATAATAATGGTACTTGACAATTTTAGGCGTGTCTTATTCAAAATCATTATCCTATTTTATATATAAGTGTATAAGTTATATTTCTACAATAATATATAAATATGGATGTTGTGTAGCCTGAAGATTTCAGTAAATTCTCAAATATGAAGTAGTTTGAGTTTCAAGTCATCTAACGCTACTTTTATTTTCTGGGCCTCTTGCCGCCCCCCTCGAGGCGTCCAGCGCCCACAACCGGACGTTATCGCCCACTTTGGGAAAGACTGTTTTAGATTGTTTCAGTTAAAAAATGGAAAATAACTTTAATTTGAAAACATCTTGAGAATTTGATTTTTCAAACTTCTGAATCGCGGTTTTGAAATTTGTCAGATTTTGACATGTGCAAGAGAGGTCGAACAACCCCATTTTAACAAAATAAGCTAAATAGAGCCCACATAACGGATATAAGCAAACCATACATTATAAATGATGCATTGCTACCTTATGGCCGGGATCTGAGACCGGCAAGTGAACCGGCTACCCAACTCTTCTGATAGGAATATATTAGGGGCTGCTGATGCCAGCTGATGTGAAAAAGCCATACATTGTTAGTGATGCATTGCTACATTATGGAGGAGAACAAAATATAAGGTTATTTGTACTATCATTCTATATGAGTGGTTTTGAACCTGCAGTCGAGGCGAGTGGTCGTCGCCGACTCCCTTTGCTGATACCTAGAGCTGACGGCAGAGAGCGCACGACGAGCGAGCACCGCGCCGCCAGCACGAGACGTCACATTACTCAATGGCATGTTAATTCAGATATCAGATTTCGATGCATTTGCAAATAGTTCGTTATTTAAAACTAGACCAGCCTTTCCCAAAGTGGGCGATAACGCCCCCTTGTGGGCGCTGGAAGCCTAGAGGGGGGCGGTATAAATCTTGGAAAAAAAAATTTTTTTTAAACTAGGCGCAACAAATATGTTATTGAGGTTATTGACAAGAAAAAAACGAGGGGGGGCGCTACAAAACAACTGATTTTCAAAGTGGGCGTTACATGAAATAAGTTTGGGAACCTCTGAACTAGACCAACAGAATATATTAGTTACAACTGTTAACTTTCAAGTAAGATTTTTTTTTGGACAACTTACACTAATTGAATCTAACCCCAAAGTAAGCAAATTTTATGCTTGTGTTATGGGTGTTAGTCAACGATACTAATACATAGAAATACTTAAATAGATACCAGAATAAATTTAATTAACACCCAGACCCGGAAATGCAGACATCTAAATGTTTACCACGCAAATGCCTGCCCCCGTCGGGAATCGAACCCTCGCCTCGCTGTAAGTCGGTGTAGTTAGGCGAATACGCTAGCCATTCGACCAACGAGGCGGTCCTTTAAAGATTAACATGTTTAGAAAGATTTTCTTATAACGTCTTCGATTTTCACCTGTTATGTTACTTGAATAAATTAAAATAATAATAACAACAAAAACGAGCATTGACGATACGGCTACAGGAATAAGTAAGGTAACGGTACAAATCCGGGTGTGCTACTGAACAGCACTCTACCATCTAAGGATGCTCACGTATGGACATTATGAGCTGGATCCATTCGGTAGATGATAAGGATAAAAAAGATAAATGATGATAAAAAAAATGTTGCTCGGGATTGGGTATGTGCCCGGTTGGCGATAGGCTTGCCACCTATCACATTATGGGAATTAGTGTCTTCGGCTAGTCGTGGGTGCCCTGGTTGTGCCTCTGCCTACCTCTTCGATGATATAGGCGTGAAAATATTTTTAGATGATAAGGAGGAATGCGAAACATGGCAACATCTGGAGTCTATATTAAGTAATAATCAGGAAATGGCTGAAACAAATTGACTATAAAACTTCTCACGGCACGACGCGCGACGCTTCCCTCCGGCGGCTACTGCGGACTGCGTCACGGCGACGTAACGGCAGCGTTACGGACCGAGGTAACGGTGATAGTTGATTGCACTTGCGACCCACTTGCAGCGCCCACGACACTCACACCATTACTTCATTATTATACTGTTATTTAATACAAGTATGAATAATTCAGCTGCTTTCGTAATCTGGTCCGGCCTGAAGGATACCTGGTCTACCTGGAGGTAACTTTGGAAGAGGCGAGCAAAAGTTTATTATGTCCCTAGCACAGTGATCTTCAACTTGTTGATAGAGCTCGACGATAACATGCACCTAATATTCTTTACCCATTTTGCCGCAGTGACACAAGTGTTATCTTTTGTTTTTTTTCACTTTGAAGGTAATTCTGGTCATAAACGTTCACCATCTTATTCCATGACATGTCTAAAATGTTCCATCTCTTTCGTTTTTGTTTCATTTGAAAAAGATAGCATGCATCTAAAATAAGTTTAGATTGTGAACAGCGGAATCACCACCAATGTCAATTTTTTTCAATTTTGGATGTAAAATAAAGAGTATTCATTCATTGAGCGTCGCCTTAGTCGATTAGGGATTGGAATATACACCTGATAATGAGGCTCAGGTTCGAACTCTAACGTCAAAATTTATTGTGTTTAGTCTCTATCGGAATTAATTCAATGTTATTAGCAATTGGTTTAAATTTTCGCCAATGAATTTTCAGCACACACTTTTTTGGAGCCAGTGGAACAAAAAGCGTTGCTCAAAATAAAAGAAAAGTTTAGACCCCGATGACCCCATCACCGAGGCAAACGCCTCATACAACAGTACACATTCACAAACAAACTCGCGACACCGCCGCCGCCTGGGGCGGCGAAGACCCTTGTTCCGCCCTGGGCGGAACACAGCTACAATATCCTCTTCCGAAACGAACCAAGATCCCACCCTAAGCCGAGGTACGGTCTCACAGGAGACACCCTTAGGGAGGGGGGTCCCAGGCCCCACCCAAAATTACATCTCTGGCTGAGCACTCTGCTCGCCCACTAGCCCGGTGACGTTGTTAAAGTCAATAGACGTACACAACAGTAGTCAATTCGAAAAAAAAAAAGTTCTTATGCTCCAAAGAAGGGAAGATAAGAAGACGCAATCATGGCATCACTACTATTAAAGTTTAGTTTCCCAATAACATTACGGCAACACCATATATAAAATAAATATTGTTCTTTTTGGGTGTTCATTGATGACGCGAAGTAATCGATGGTAACTTAGGAAATGTATGACCGAGAGGCCAACTTAGCATTTTCTTATTAGTGATGACTGATATTAGTGATAATCGCACGGTGACTCAGAGTTTTGATACAAAAAAACCCGCGAAATGTTGTTTACACTCCGTTTTAAGCAAAAGGAGAAACACCAACAGTCGCCATATTATTTTTATGGTTTGTTATTTAATTTATAAAAAGTAAAACATAGAAATATGTACATAAATACACCAAGTCCGTTGCGATGCGGGTAAAAAATACACAGCAAAAGCAAAACGAAAAACAAAACGGTAAACAATTATTTAGAGTTTAGTAAAAAGAAATTTATTTAGTCTTAATTTTTGAGTGCTATATATTGTAAAGTGAAAACATTTGCTTATTATCTAAATTTTTTGGGTACGCTATAACCATAAAAAACTGTTAACTTGTAGTAGAGTGATGTGCAGTAATATATCTGGGTTGGCATTCACCGATTTACCTTTTTCTGCTGCCATAATTACTCTCATGTTCCGGTCGAGAAGTTAGGATAGCCTGTAGACTTCCACAATAGGCCTAACATCCTCTACACTGGATAGCGACGCACCTATTACGCCATGATTGTGTCTTTGCATTGAAGAATCGTATGCTTGTTTGCTGACCTCTCCCATAAATAGAAAACTTAGATACTCCAATATCCAAAATTTGACTCCGCTATGATCTTAGCAGGTTAATCCCTACATAGCTACATAGTATAAAAATCAAAGTCGCTTCCTCTGTCATTGTGTCCCTTGGTGTGCTTAAATCTTTAAAACTACGGAACGGATTTTGATGCTGTTTTTTTTAATAGATAAAGTGATTGAAGTATACAAGTGCAAAGCAGGAGCGGGCCGCTAGTGTAGGAATAAATATATATAAAAAAATATATATATCTTCGAAGTAAGATTGAATCATTAGTTACGACTAACACTACACGAATTCCGTGGCCTATATAAAGATCTTTTGAGACGGAAGTATTGTTCCGCCAATAAATTGCATGAAATGAAACTACAGTTAAGATGAGAGGCTCACAATCCGTGCTCGCGATCTGTTGCGTGACACATTACATAAGCATGTCACGTCTACAATGCCACAGAAAAACCAACAGGACACGAGAACAGCACGCGCCGCGCCTGTCTTACAAGATCTGATTGACAAATGCCACGCTGACAAAGTGCAGGAAGAAGTGGTAAAACTGACAGCGAGATAAAAATAGAATGGGTCGTGCCTAAATAATATTTATTACGAAATCTTTGACAATAATGTAAGAGTCATAAAAGAGAGGCCAAGTGCGAGTCGTAATTCGTCCATGAAGGGTTCCGTAGCACCAAGTAACATAATATAAATTTCTTATTGTTTATGTAAAGTGGTTGCGATTTAGGATTTTTGACATATTAAAAAATATTACTAGATCTCGTTTAAACCAATTTTCGGTCGAAGTTTACATGGGTAATGTATTTTTTTCAGTTTTATCAATCTCTTATTATAAAAGTGACAGAACACATTTACCACTTTAGAAGTGTCGTTCGCTCAAACTATTCAGTTTAGATACAAATATATATATTAAAAACTTGAACATCAGTTTTGAAGAAAAAAAATGAGTTTTTTTCCTATTTTTGTGTGAAAATCTTAATACAGTTTCTCAGAATACATCTTTTCAACACTACAGTTCTTATAGTTTCGTGACAGACAGAAATGACGAATTTATGAGGGTTTTTTTTTGCAATTTGGCTGCGGAACCATAATAAGGATAATTTAAAATTGATTGTATATTATGGGCTGCTAAGATGTGTGTTCCGCTGGGCGGTACGTTAGGGATGTGAACAAACGTGAGAAATCGAGAAGCAAAAGCTGGTGGGTTACTCTTGAATCTCGTTTTTGTATTTGGCGCAGTCCTAGCGTATAATTAACACATAGATAATAATAAACAATGAATTATTTTATCGAATTCGTTTAATATATGAAGTGTTAGATATTATGGTCAAGACTGAGTCAAAAAACAAATAAAAAACCAAAATAAGGAAAGAACAGTAAGAGAAAATACATGTCCGACTCTAATTTCTAATTTGCATATAATTCAATTGATTAAATAAAATGACATTCAAGAGTTACCACACTGGCTCTGGGCGTGAAGATCCTCGATCCGACCATATTACTCCTGGTATTAATCTAAGTTTGATCTCAATTACCTACATACATCTATAAAATAGATATTATGGTAACGAGATTAATATAGTGTCAAAGTTAAGGAGCATCGAACAAATTAGAAGTAAGCGAAGTAAAAAAAAGTAAAGTAAGTAACATTTATGAATAAAACCACACAGATTGTCCAGTTTTTGTTTTTAAGCACACTAGCAGATTCCTGCCTTATCTCTTGTTTACTGTTAGCTTTTTTGACTCATTTTTCCGGTTATTTAATTTATTCTCAAGTTAGAGAATAAATTAAATAACCGGAAAAATGAGTCAATTGTCTATAGCTGGTCTTAAACTGCATACATAGAAAATTTAATTGTTTATTGTTAACGGTTTTGGTACTAATATAATTGAATAACAAACACACATACGAAAATCCAAAAGCAAATTGTAATTACAATTATTTACTTGTTGAATATGTAATATTTAAGAGCAGTAAAAGTGTAAAAGCGGACTTCGGTTTTAATAATTATGTCATCTAATCAGGTACACGAGAATTTAGTTTTGTTATCGAGTTCCCTGGAGTCATATCATTAGAACCAGATTTGGTGTAAAAGGGAGCACCTCGGAAGAATGCTCTTTGTTATGACGAAGAAATCTACAACACATGAAAAATATAGGAATCGAATATATAACCTCCTTTTGTCAGAGTTAAAAATATTTATTACAAATATTTTAAATAATAATAGTAATAAATTATTATTCAGGTATGTATATTCATTGCAAACTTCAATCTTACTTAAAACAATTTTAAGTTTGTAATTAAGTTTACCCCTTATCTCTACTGTTTGTAGGAAGAAAATTTCAAAACAAACTTGACAGCAACCAGCATTTTAACCTATCTACTTTTTAAGGTACAAATCTAGTTTCACTTACGAGGGACAAATTTCCGAAAAAATTAAACGCTCTCTAAAGTCCAATCATATACACGTTGCTTTTAAAACACGAAATCCGTTA
>NJDC01054322.1:705825-718321 GCA_002245475.1 Calephelis virginiensis | reverse complement strand
AAGATTTAATTTTAAGCAAAATCGTAATACAACGAAGATTATTCACTGATTCCTTCAAAAGAATATAACTTCATTCACACCCGACTTTATACATCTCCTGACTGTCAAACCACCATATAGATATATTTGTTTTGTACCAAATACCTCAATTCATTTAATAAATCAATTAGTATCTTCACGCCCATATCCCCGAAGAGGATTTTTTTTTTAATCAATTAGTTTTTTTTATGTTATTGGATTGCAAACAAGGATTTGAAGTGAAAAATTCACACCGCCTAGACACCAAAGGTGGTAATGGTGCGTTGCCAATTAACGTTGGGAGGTTAGGCCTCGTGTAAAAGCGAGTGTACCTTATCCTCCAACCGGAACACGTCAACGGCAAGCACTGACGTTATAGCGGCAGGATTAGGCAAGACTTTGTTACCAATACCTATGCTCGCCTTTTACACGCTGCCTGGCACGAAAGGTCTATTCTGCAAGGAAGCCCGGACCAACAAGGGGGTTGATGGACATTTGACAATTCCGGACTTTAAAGAGCATGACCGAAAGTCATTTGCTCCATTTTTAATACGATACTGCCTACCGATTCAACCGGAACGAAGTTGAAGGAGCAGATGATTTTACTGAAAATCATACGGGCATGTTGGTTCCAATAGTATCTTTTGAGCCTAAAAGCCTTTGCTGTAAAAATCCAATATATTTAAATAAGAATCCCACATTTCGAAAAATCTCACGTGAGATAGGAGGGTGGGGGACGGGGTTTAATAAAATCTCACCACATCTCACCAGGGGGGGAGGGAGGCTCAAAAAATGTAAAAAAACACCTCACGTAATTTATGGACGCCCCCTTACCTACACTCGCCTCTTAAGAGCTGCCACGTACAGATGCAGATATTATATTTTACATAAGGAACCTGGACCAATACAAGGAAAATTAAAAATAAAACAACCATTCGAAAACATTGAACGCTATATTAATTATTCTAGAAACAACATTCAAAGTGACCTAATTAAATTTTTCTAGACATAAAAAAACATCTTTACATTGGGATGAGTAATACTAAAAATTTACAAATACTAACTAAAACCTCATTGGCTTGTAGCAGACATTTTAAATTAAAAATAGTTTATTCTATAACGCTAGATCTTATAATTTTGTTAGAAACGTTTAAAAAACATGTTTCTTGGTACGAGGTGGAAGAAATTCGTACAATGACATTTTATTATCTGTCCTTTTACTTGCGCTTTTTTTGCCCTTGCACTCAAAAAAAATATCTATTAGTCATAAGTCACAACTAACATTAGCATTGTGATAGTATTGTTCAATTTGCCTTGACATTATAAAATGGTTTTATTTTAAGTTTTAGGTACATCTAATGAGTCTCGGGTTCCATGTTTAGATTTTTTTTTATTTATGGGAAATGTTTTAGGTATGAACAATAGACTCAAAGGTCATTGTACGACATTCTTGTTTTTTTTATTCCTGTTTTATTGTTGAATGTTGTGGCAATTTACTACTCGTTATGTAGATGTGATAAGCAAAAAAATAAGCTCGCAAAAGTTATTCATATAGCGTATTTTTTATATTAACACCTGATTTTTTTTAGATCCATATGCCTTACACGTAAATCCGTAGTAAAAAAAACCTATTTTAATTATGGGTCAAAATTTAAGAGGTAGCATTTAAGATAATTAAAGGCAAAATATAAAAATAAATATTACAATTTCATATATTTTTGTTTTACGATTTTCAAGTTTCAACATAAAGGTAGTAGCAAATTACATTATGAGAAAAATAAAATATGAATATACGTAGCATACGTACATAACATTTTAAGTATGATGTAAATTTTGTAACAAAGAATATAATGATTTTTTGTCGTAATTAAATAAATTGATTTTGTTTTTTTTGCACCATTTAGTTTTGAAAATAAATTTTAATCATGCCGTTATTGGGTGATATGTATAATGTTGCCACATATTTTTTTCTATTTCAATGTTGTTCTTAAAAACCGTAGTTTATTTAGTTATTAAAGCTAATATTTAAATTTAAAGCTTCCTCCACTTATAATATCAAAAACAATTTTAATACTTATGACTTACTATATTTTAATCATTTGAAAGTAATAAAAATATATATTTTATCAATTTTGATAAAATAATTACAAATTGTTAATTATTTATTTAATTTTAATGATTCAAAACCATTTCAACCCTAAAATATTTTGATATAATTATGCATTTGCTTCAAAAAGGGTATAACTTAATAACAATATATTAAAAAAAACAAATATAAGTCAAACTAAAATAATGTATTTGTTTGAATATTACACTCGTATTAAGAAGTTATCATTTAGCGATTTTTAAATAAATCAAACACCATACAAATACCATACAATTTTCCTTTGAAAATTGTTTGGACTGCCTTTAATTTTAAGTTCTACCCTTTTTCTCTTAAAAAAATATCTAAGTAATTTACATAAAATTAGCTGATGGATATGACATTCTTATGACAATTATTTATAACTTTGAATCACATTTTTTCCACATTTTTAAATATCTTGTTTGAAACTAAAAAAAATTAGATACAGATTTGGGATATTTATTCATGTTATGAAAATGAATTCTCATTTTCCTTGGTCAATTATGGATGAATTTTGCTAATTCTTTTTTGTTGTGTTAGTAATAAAAGGAAAACCGGGAAAGTTTGAAGCGAAAATAGGAAAAACAATAAATATATATATTTCAACAAACTGTTAATAGCTGTAAATGTCTGTATACTGTATATTACAGTTCATATCGCTAGTATTAGCTAGTGCTTAATAAAAATGTATGTAAACATTTATGTTTTTTATCAACGAATACAGGTTATTATCGAAAAGCATCCATTTTTTATCTTGATTTCTGTTTTCTAACCTTTAAGATTGATATATTCTTATCAACAAAGGCTTTATTATTTTTTTGTGATGGGTTTTTAGAAAATGTTGAACTCGCGTCAGTACATGTGACCTGATCAAAAACACGGAGAGAAACTAAAACCCCTGTATGTTGTCGCTGCATCTTATACTGTGATTTCTCCTTAACCATTCCAAAATATCTATAATACACAACGTTATTATTCAAGTTTTCATTTCTGCCGGCACCCCCGGAGTACGACTTTAAGAAATATAAACTATATTTCCCTAGTCTTCTCAGATGTTTGTAATAGAAACTGAATTTATAATCCTCTATGCTATGGTAAAAAAGAACTAAGAAATCCTCTATGGTTCTAACAGAAATCTTATTTTTTATTAAAAACATACAAAAATCTACAATGTAGCAAATATGGACGTGGAACTACTGCATGGACCTCCATAGTTCAATAATATTGTCCATCATTGTGCATTTATTACGTATTTATATCACAAAGAAAAACATCAACACCTATTCGAAATTACATTAACATTTACGCCATTTTGCTAAATTTGAGCATGATTATCGTCGTCGCTTATTATAATTGGTTTGTATGTACACAGCTTAATTTAGTATAGAAAAAACATCAATTTTATGTATATGAAAACACAGATCTTGCTACAATTTAGTATGAACATTTAACTAGGTATACTGTAAATACAATTCTTACACTGAATGTACGAGCATCTATGGCCAGCCTAACAGTCCTAATCATTTCTACATTTAGTACCTCCAAGTACTATTTTACATTATCACAGGCTTTTGCGCTCCTTACCCTGGGGGTCAATAAAATTGCACCTACATTTAAAATTAAGGAAGTCCACAATTAAAATCTTTCATACCCAACAAAAAAACTAAGTACACATTTCCTTTATTTTCAATTTTATTATTAAAATACAAATTTTATCTCGCAATAAACTGCTTAATATGTTTCATAATGTTATAAAGTATCAATCGCGAATAAGTTATAAGCTCTCCTACGGGAACTTGGTAAGTGCTAGAGACTACTATAACGTAAGCTTTTTTTCTTTTCCGGATCCAGTGTTAAATTTCGTCGCAATCAATGAACGATTCAATAATTAAATCGAATAACTAATACAGGAAACACCATAACCATTCTTTTCAAACCAGATGCATCACAAACATAAAATTAGAAAACATTCTTTCTTTTTCTGTTGGGTACGATGAATTGTTAAAAATCTAATATTGAACTTTGTTCTATAATTTAAAACTTAGACAAAATATTGTTTTTTGAATTATAATCAACATTCAATAGATTAATGGTTAAACCTTCTCAAATGAGACGTCTTCACAATATCGTAAAGGTGTCCTACAAGGCGCATCCTTGGGCCCGATACTATTCCATGCATATAGGAATGAATCAGTTTTCGTTTTCAAACAGTGAATATTCTATTTTATGGGGCGGTGGTCGTCTAACAGTCGTGCGGCCACCGGGATGGGTGGCCGGCTACGGATCACATAACACAACAGCTTTTTGCCCTTCCCTTAAGTTCGGCTTTCAAATCTCGCTTGCTTTTGCTGCGTCCAACTTGTTTCTGTAAAAGTGAATTATATTTAGTCATATAAAAAGTTTGATGAAACTTAAATAGTGTGACAGATAATTTGGAAAGTAAAATTTATTATTATTTTGACAGCTTAGTTTTTGGAGTGGTTTGTTGGAGTTAGCATACATGTTAAAGACAAGCATTCGTGTGATGAACATAAAAGTCGGTATTTTTGAAAATTATGGTGGTTTCAACATTTCGGTAAATTTGTATTATGTATTCCATTTATCAGTAGAACTATCAGAGCCCATCAATTTTAAAAAAAGAGCCTATCAATAAAATTTCAAAATTTTTTAAATAAATTTTATTCAATAAATTTGTCCAAGAATGTTTACTGACAACTAGCCGACATGGCTACTCTTAGCTTTTACTTACTGTTTAGCTGAGTTGATTCGGCGAGAATTGCGGTCAGGATATAGCCAGACAGAAAGAAAGACAGATAAAAATTCTAAAATGCAAGAGATGTGTTCTACTGCCCATTTTTAGTCGCATGCACTTTTTTTTTAAATATCATTTGTGAACAGAATTCACCCTTCTACAGATTTATTGTGTGTTGATTATATGTTTACTTTTTTGTAATAGCTGTCGTATTTGTTGTTATAAATGAGTCTTTGTCAAGATTACATTTCTATCAGTTTTATGTCATACATCCAATAGTTGCATGACATTAGCTGAGTATATTGCACCTGACACAATGAAGGAAAATTCAACAAAAATTTAATTGAAAGTAGTTGCAATTATTTAGTAGCCGGTGACTTTTGGCCAACGTACTATAGTCTATGCAATTTCTTAACACTAACCTGTTGCTTCATCTGCTGCTTATTGAGTTTTCCAAGAGCTGCTAACGCTGCCACTTCAAAAGCATCTTTTACACCTTTAGCTGAAGCTCTTGCCGATGTTTCCACATAGGTAGTTGCTCCAAGCTGTCTAGCTACTGATAGAGCCTGTAAAAATATGTTATTTAAAAATATATATGATACAAAACATTTTCCTAGAAATCAAATACATTATTATAATCTTTTTCATTTTAAACGAAAAAGTTTGAGATTCCTAATTCGGCCATAAGCCATACAGGCTTATACATTTTTTTATATTTTTGTTACGTGATTACTCGGCTAATAGCAACCCGTTTTTTTTTAAATAGGTTATTATATAGGGTGGTTGCATATTGATTTTATCAAAATCAGACTAGTGTTTTTTGAGTTATGCTTAAATAGTGCATACATTCTCCACATATCTTGACGACTTCATTATTGATGATAAGTAAAAGATTTATGCATTATTAGTTGTAGCCCACGGCGTTGCCCGCTTAAATAATTGCCCCACAAGAACACTTTTCGCAACAAAAAATATCCAATGTCTTAATCCATGTTACCTACCCTCTATGTGTGTGCCAAATTTCATGAAAATCGGTTTAGCAGTTTTTGCTTAAAGAAGTAACAAACAAAACTTTCGCATTAATAATATTAATAAGAATAAGCATAACTCAAAAACAACTCCTAGTTGTTTCAGACCATTTCAGAACCATTTTCTATTTTTCGTAAAAATAATTATCAAATCGCGACGTGGTATCCAATGAAATAGTTGTAGTCGGTTTGTCAGTTTTCCGCGCTTAATTATTTCAGTCACTTTTAAATAGTTCATTATCTGATAAAAAAACTCTACAAAAATACACGCTTCCATAAAGTTTGTAGTGATCATTCATTTTATTTAGTACATGTCGCTGAGTTTTATATGAACGAATGAGGTTATGAATTGATTGATATATTTGTATGGTGACCTAAATTCCATACATTATGACATTCAAGCCCATTTGGATAATTAAAATGGGTTTTTGAGGCTTATAGGAATATCAGTGCAAATGATTTGTATCTAGGATAGCTGTTAGTTTTGTTCAAACTTACGAAATTCCCCCGTGTTGATTCGCGTCCAATGAGTAGAATATACTATCTGCCTCTCTGCCAGGCTGCTCGTAAGAGGTAAGTATATAGGACTTTACCCATAAGACCAAAGGTGGAAGATTTTTTTTGACATTGGAAGGCAAACAAGTGGACGGATTTCCTGATAGAAATGGCGCGTTGCCAACCTGAGGCCGGGATGTTACTCCTCTAGCAAAAGTAAGTTTACCAGCTACCTTATCCTTCAAACCGGAACACGACAACGGCAATAATTGACGTTATGGCGGCAGGAATAGGTAAGGCGGTGGTACCAATCCGGGCGCGTCGCTGCGAAACTCTACCACCTGGTAGGATGTCACGGTATTGGTAACGGTAAGCCTATACTCGCCTTTTACGAGCTGCCTGGCAGGAAGGTAGATGGTCTATTCTGCAAAGGAGCCCGGACCAACACGGGACGGTGGGGACCGCCACCTTACCTATTCCTGCCGCCATAATAATTCCGGTTCGGAGGGCAGGTAAACTTGCTTTGAAAATGTATAGAAATTTAACCCAAACACAAAGCAAGTGCTAAAATAAAAACACCTTGAGAGAAACGACAGTCATGGCCATTATAAATGTGAATTTCATCTGTAACGATGAACACATATAGTGGGTACTCAGAACTGCGTATCTGTACGACATAACGTTAACAAAGCGTTAACGGGTATAAAAGGAATTGATAATTCCACCACAGGATTGAAATTTGCAGTAGCTCAAATGGTAAGAGACCTCGTCGGTGAAATAGTGTGTATGGCGAAATTTTTTCTATATTTCAAATTTGCTCAAATGGTAAGATACCTCGTCGGTGAAATAGTGTCTATGGCGATTTATTTTCCATCTTTAAAATTTGCTCAAATGGTAAGAGTCTTCGTCGGTTAAGACCACAAACTATAAAGTAATATGTACTATGTAGACGACAGGGTACAATTGTGTCGGGTGAAATTTTCTTTCCTTAAAATTTGTAGAAAAGTGTTTCTTCCTTTCAATAAATTCGTCTTG
The DNA here is from genome assembly GCA_002245475.1 of Calephelis virginiensis. Lineage (NCBI taxonomy): Eukaryota > Metazoa > Arthropoda > Insecta > Lepidoptera > Riodinidae > Calephelis > Calephelis virginiensis. The sequence continues at coordinate 710,868 of NJDC01054322.1, read as the reverse complement.
ATTTCCTTCAAAATCTTTAAAAGACTCACCTCTTCACTAGTGACTGGATGTGTTCTTAGCTTGGACAGCATTGTGAGGGTTTCCTTGTCGTGTCTTAGGTCTGCCTTACAACCACACAGCAGAACTGGTGCTGTACCACCATGGGTGCGGACTTCTTTGTACCACTGGAATTTGATAAAGAGTACATAAATAACTTTAAAATTATTTCATCAAGATCATCAATATCTTATTCGTAAGCTATTTGGATAGACATATTTGCACGCCAAGCCCCTAGGCGTTGGCAGAGAGTATCAAAAGCCAAGTGTCACGATTTTTATAGAGTAGCTTCCTCCATATTTATTAATAATCCCCGACAAAACTTAGCGTAATTCAGATCACGTCAGATGTAAAACGAAAATCAGCATCGTAATCGTTTGTTTAGGAGCTATGACGTCTCAGAAACACATGCGCCATACTTACATACTACTTTTTTCATTTTGGGTTAGAATAACCCTTGTTAATAAATAATATAATGTTATAAAGCGTGTTTACATGTTTGCTTGTCACGTCCTTGGCAAAGAACATCTGGGCTACTTTTATCATTAAATCTAATGTATAAAATTCTCGTGTCACGGGGTTCGAACTTGAACTCCTCCGAAACGGCTTGCCCGATTCTCACGAAATTTTGTGAGCATATTGAGTAGGTCTGAGAATCGTCCAACATCTATTTTTCACCCCCCTAAATGTTAAGGGTGGTCCACCCCAAAATTTGTTTTTGTAATTTTCAGACATTTTTTTTGTTTTTTTTTTATGATACAGCATATAAAAGTATATACAACCCTAAATGTTCACCCTTTTATCACCAACCCCTATTTTTTAATAATCATTTTAGTCATTTAATCATTTTTTATCCTGGGTCGATAACTGGTCAATCGTCATTTAATTAGTTATATGGCAAAACAACGTTTACCGGATCAGCTAGTAACTTTATGATAATAAAGCTGCGAGCAAGACCTCGGTTTGCCACTAGCACTGTGACCAAGAATATGTGGTAAAGTTTTGCAATGAATCAACTGGTTTGATTCGACTGTTTACACTATTTTTGCTGCAATTACTTCAGTGCTCGCCAGTGTTATGTAAAATATATTTGGGTAATATAAACAAAGAACTCATTCATACAAAAGGTTCATCACCCCAAAATTCGGGTTTTGCAAAGCATCGTTAACATTATTGTTACAATAATGTTAAAATCAGTCTTTACTAAAGGACGACAATTAGCAAAAACCCGCACGGACCAAGTTCCTGATGGTAGATTTTAGTATTATATAGACGGGTCACAAGTACCTCATGTAAGGTTAACGTCAAATAAAAAAAATTCTAATCTATTCTAGTAATAAACTTCAATAGCTATTGGTGTTTTCTGAGCTGGTTATCTTACCTTCGCAGCAGCATTATTAAGCGTCTCCGGTTCAGCAATATTAAAGCATAGCATGAAGATCCTCGCATCTTGATAAGCTAATGGTCTCACTGTATCATACGCCGTGGTTCCTGCAACAAAGAGAATTTCTTCAAACAACGTCCATAAGGGTTTGTACTGTTTAAATTAAAAAAAATGCACCAGACAAAACCCCGTAAATTGTAGTTAGGAAATATCGATCACGTCAACTTTGAAATAAAGAACCCGCACCGAAATCGGTACATCCGTTAATGAGATATGATGCCAGACGCACAGATAGACACGTTAAGCTTTTATCTCCCGTCTTTTTTAGTCTGGGGTTAATACTGGCGAGTATACTCTGGGTATGCATCGGGCAAAAGGATAAGGTAGAAAATCAATTGTGAAATATAGACATAATGGATGCAATATACGTCGCGGTTGTATCTTATTATAAGGAGAGACATATGCTTGTTTGCTTCCTTACTGTTATCACATAAGAAAATCAGTACTCTAGTAATTTGTATTTGATTATACGCTTAAGATTCCTGACACCTGACAAAGCCACAATATCTTTTTTGCTCCATCGTTTGAACCAGTCTTTGAAATCTGAGCTCTCTTTTTTTGTACAAGAGGAGGCAAACGAGCAAGTGAGTCACCTGATGGAAAGTGATCACCACCGCCCACGGGCATCCGCAACACCAGGAGTATCACAAATACATTGCCGACCTTTCAAGAATGAGTACGCACTTTTCTTGAAGGTCCCTAAGTCATAATTGTTTGGGAATACCGCTCTCGGTAACTGATTCCACACATTCCCTATGATAGATGCGGTAGAAAACATTGAAGGACCCAACATCTCTACGCAGCGCAAACCCAATCAAAGGCTTTCGCTATGTCCAAACTAACATCCAATGCTTCTCCTTTGCTTTCGACTGCTTGCGCCCATCAGTGCGTTAAGTATACTAAAAGATCACCAGCTGAACGACCGTGACGAAAACCGTATTGACGGTCATTTAACAGCTGGTACTTCTCTAGGTACCTTACGAGCTGGCAGTTTGAACTTTGGAAAACAAGGAAGTTATAGCTATGGGCCGGTAATTAGACGGATCCGAGCGGGTACCTTTTTTAGGGATCGGGTGTACTAAAGCGGTCTTCCATGAATTCGGTACAGTGCCTGATGAATAGGAGAGCCAGAAGAGTCGCGTTAAAACCGGTGCTAGCTCAGGATCACACACTTTGAGGACAATCGGAGGGATGCCATCGGGTCCACTCGACTTGTTGACGTCCAATGAAATAAGTGTTCTACGCACTGAACTCTGCAGAAACTTTATTTCTGGCATAGACACTTCACACCGTGGGATGGTCGGCGGCGTGTTTCCATGGTCATCTAAAGTCGAGTTGGAAGCAAAAAGGGATCCTAGAAGTTCGGCTTTCTCTTTCGTATCATGGGAAAGCGAGGCATCACTCCGGTGTAAAGATGGTAAAGATGGCTTCGCAAAATTTCCTTGGATAGCCTTGGCGAGAGACCAAAACGCTCTTGTTCCCGAAGGTAAGCGGGCTAATTCCTCGCCAATTCTGCCAATGTGCTCCGATTTTGTCTTGGCAATGGCTCTTTTGCAAGACCTAAAGGCAGAGTTATACTCCTTTTTAAGTGAGCTGGTGTTTTCATTACAAAACTTTGCTGCCGCGGCCCAGGCCTGGTAGCATTTTCGCTTATGGCTAAGTGCTATCTTACAGGGACGACTGAACCAAGGCTGGGATTTAGCGCCAATGGGCACTAAAGAGACTGGAATATACAGTTCCATATCCTGCAGCACCACATCAGTGACAGCATCAGCAACGATGTCTGGACGAACTTGTGAGAAGCGAATCTGCCTCCATGGGTAAGATGCAAAAAAAGATCGCATTCTGTCCCAGTCTGCTGACCTATAATGCCACACTTAGGCCTTACTTATGCCTAACTTAGTTAGGCCTGATGGTTGTAGCCGTACACAAAGTGTAATGGACACTGCACTCCGGATTAAGCAGTGGTCAGAAGATCCTAGGGTGGCATCAACAGAGACTTTGTAGTTCTCTGGATGAGAGGTCAGCAGAAGGTCCAACAGTGAAGGCGTATGATCGAAGCGAGCGAAGATTCCAGTTGCGTGAGATCATAGGACAAGACAAAATCGTGAACAGATCTTCCCGCATGATCGGTGGAATGCCAGTCAGCATGGTGGGCGTTAAAATCGCCAAGAATCACAATCCCTGCGGATGGGATCTGCTCAGACAAAGAATCGCAAGCTATTTGCATGTGCTCGACAAGCCTGTGACCTGTACAGACACGCGTAGACACGTGGGTGGTCTAAGCTGTCGACACGCAGCCAAAGAATGGACAGGTCTTTGCCTTCAAGAATGCCGAGGCGCCGGAAACAAATATCCTCTCTGACGAAAGCACACATGCCCGCTCGCGGTACAAACGAGTGTTCCAGTTTATACCCCGGGAGGAGAGGTACGCTGTGTCAGCCGGAGAAGATATTTGCGTCTCAGTCAAAAAGAGCAAGGCTGGCTTCGCCGTCTCAAGCTGGAAATGGACGGCGTTTAAGTTAGAGTGTGTTCCCCTAATGTTGCAGAAATCCACAACGAGCGTGGAAGGGGGCGCCAAAAGTTTGGTGCTCCGTTTGCCTCGAGCATATTTAAAGTAACGCGCAAATCGCCCCCCCGCCCCCATAGTACGCGGGGCCACCTAGTGCTTCTGGGTTAGAAACCCCAGATTCTAAATTAGAAACACCAGGGGAGGATTGTCCTCGACCGTAATTGCAGGTGGTACCCCGTTGGTGGTGGTGGTGGTGGTACTAACATTGGCAATTTGCGGCTCCATTATAATATGAAGGGTGGGACTCTCACCAACCACACGAAACGCAGCAGCAACGCCACTGCTTCACGTCGGTCTTTCGTGAGAGAGAGGTACGTCCCCGGGAGTGCCGGCCCATTCAGCTGCAACCATACAGGTAAACATCATGCACTACCACTCGAAAAGGTGACTGATTGCACTAGTAAAACGATTCAAAAACTCTGAGTTTTTCAATTGTCTCACCAGTGGGCGATGGGGTCGTCACATCCCTACGCCTAAAAATTTCCCTACGCCTGAGATTTTTTGTTTAAAATATTAAAAGTCTGGCTGTACCTGGATCACGAGAAATGTTTGGTGTCAAATGCGAATAAAAGATAACAGCATACCGATAAACAGTAGCATTTCGGTAGAAGCAATACGTACGCTTATCTGTCGATAACCCACTTCAACCTGTTAGTTCGCTACTTGATTTTTAAATATGCTTCATTGCCCTGGTTTAAATGCATGTATTTTGAAATGATAAATAGTTACCAATTCTGTTGTTTACAGAAACAACAAGTTAAGAAAATATTTTTTTGGTTTTTGGCATCGGCGTAAGCATCTGCCATTGGCTAAGTTTGTATAATTTGCATCAAGTTATTACCCGATCAAATTTAAATGACCCATAATTTAAGAGCAGTTTTTCCCAGTGTTGGTCCGGGCTTCTTTGCAGGATCGACCATCTGCCTTCCTGCCAGGCAGTAGTAAAAGAATTGGCTTACCGTCACTAACACTGTGACATCTGAATAGGTGG